>JABCKT010000479.1:0-13270 GCA_018858115.1 Tephrocybe rancida | reverse complement strand
CCGCTATCCCCGGCGCCAAGAGCATGCTCAAATTATTACCAAGAAAGATATTCAGTAATTTTTTTCTAATTAGAGGCCGGGTTGTGTGCTATAAAACAACGGCTTACGGTGTTGAGATCTTGGGACAATTGACCTCCGACAACGGACTACGGTCCAGAGAGCTTGCTTGATCAGGATCACCACCCTCGGTGTTCGGTATCACCATCCTCGGTGTTAGATTAAATAGCGATAAATACTGTCATAATATTACAACCAAAAGCTCTGGAGGGAGGATCAGTCCCCCTTGAACCGACATTTAGGCTTCGGGAATATGGCTCGGGGTTTTGATACGACGTTACTGTATATATGATAAAGAGAGTTCTGGTCAGCGGTCAACAAATTGTAGTTCCCACACTCCTCATATTAAACTTGACCCATCATCGCTGGACCGCTGGAGCCTTTATATTTAAAAATTCGCTCCTCCTGTCCTTGGTTTTGTACCCCAGCTATCGAATGATCTGGATATGATTTATCATTCAACGACCTTGGAACTTTGTTGGAAGTACTGAGGTCGATGATGACCGAAGTCCTCCGAGTCCTCGTCTGTCCTCTCTGAGTCCATGCAATACTCCACAACAAACATAGCGCATCGTTGCATGGAACTTTCCAATAACTACTCATCAGGAAACCAAGCCAGCTTCAAGTCGAGCATCACTTGGGTTCTTCTGTCTCCGTGTTGATAGATGGAGATGATCATGATCGAAGTGAGTAGATTTTATGCGTTTCTATTCCATATTTACATTCCCCTGCCCAGCTAATAAGGTGACCTTTGATGCACTGTATAGATGTAACCATCGATTTATCTCCCCTGTAGTTCTCATGTCGTGCCACCCAAAAAAGGATGTAAATGATCAACAACCTCCATGAGAAACTAGTAGTGCGACGGGCAAGATAACTCTCAGGCTATCTTCTTTCTCGCCATGCATCTTCCCTGGCTATGGAGCATACTCTAGTACGCCGACAACTTTTATTCGCATATCTATCCCAAACCCATGTCTGAATCAATAGCCTTCATTCTTTACGCGTTTGTAAAGCCCTTACGATCTTTCCCCCACCCTCGCCTGTCTTTCTTGGTACAACTGTGCGCATAAGTTGGACATTTGATTCTAGCGACCCGCCGTTGTTTGCTCTATCTGCCCAGTGTGAAGGCGTGTTGACTACTCCAAGCATCAACGCCACAACGTCGGCCGGCCGTCTCTTCCTAGCTCTACCGTCTTTTGTAAATTTTGATGTTTCGTAAGTACATCGTCCTCCTGCTCCGAGTATTGCTGTCAAATAACTCACACAGCGCATGTTCAGAATTCCCTGCACCATCTTGGGCAAGACCTTTGAGTATGTAGGTCCCGTGCACAACTGAAGTCGTTTATGCTAATATATTCACAGGAATGTATTACTCTCACAAAGTGCCCCTTTCGACTTGGTGCTCGAAAATCCAAGTGGCTCCAACTTTGTCGTTCCGCTGACACAAGTCAGCACTCTCCCTACTTTGACCCGTACGACTCACATTTCTTCAATGTGCGTCTAATTCACATTGCCACGGTGCAATTTTTGGCTGGCTAATTTAGCATTTCAGAACATCAGTTCCTGGAACAACTCTGCCCCCAACTTCCAGTGGCAACCTTAGCGCAAGTAGGAGTACGGTTGACTTGATTACCGTAATATTACCATCCACCACCAAAAGCAAAATATCGGTCACGTTCAGTACGATAATGCCGTCCAGCACGACTAGCGCGCGCACATCAAGCACATCCTCAAATTCTGCCGAAGCAAGCGCTGGGGCAGTAACTAGCTCCCACAGACGTTCGCTTGGCGTCATTGTAGGACCTTCGGTCGGGGGTGGCTTCGTGATCTGCGTGCTGGTCGCCATATTATGCTGGCACCAACGCCGTCGACGCCGTCATTTGCTATCACTTGAACCAATTGCACATGAAGCCACACCCACCACAACGCCTTTGGACACAGATATCCACCTCGGTGCTGGCGGCGGGACTGATCCTGGTACGTATGTGATCCCTGGTGGCAGCTTTGCTGGACTGACAGGAAATCATCTTTGTCCCAAACTAAGTAGATATTCAACCACAGAGTGACGCGCCCTCTACCACCGATCTGATCGCGGCCGAAGAAGGGACTCCATCGGAGTCACAGCTGCGAGAGATGGTGCAACGGATGAGTGAGCGGATTCTAATGTTGGAGGCTCGACGGAGGATGGCCCGGGCGCACACAAACCATCCTGGTGACTATGGGAGGAGTGAGCTCCAATCCCCACCGGACTATTCACAGGGTGGAACAGTGCCACTTTCGAGACGTAGCTCACATGATCGTGCTCATCAAGAGTCGTCTGCAGTTGACTAGCCTTTGGTGTATATATTTGAAACGCAAATAAACAACTATCAGTGGCTACAGTACCACCCTCTTTGTGGGTGGGTACTAAATAAGCACACATCGGCACATTTGAGACTCCTGGCGCTGGGTGAACAGCTCACAGATGCCACTCGCCTAAACGATTTAAGCGCGCTGCCCATCGTCTTCGACACCCCTTCAGTGAAAGCACTCAATCAACGCCGGCAAATAAAGGATCGTCGAGCAGCTCCACTGCCCCCGATCTCATCCTGGAATCGAGACGCACGCACCGCGCGAGCACGCCACACGCCAGCTCAACTTCAGTCTGGCTGGAGCCCCCTGTCCTCCGCAACCTTGCGTAGGCGTACACGCCATCCTCGGGTGGTATGACTAATACTATCGGATCTATAAGGTTTTTGTCAGTTGTGAGCTTCCCATGTCTGACGCAGAGGGCACACCGTTCAGGCCAAAATTTTGCGTGCTCTTGGAGTCCTATGTGTGTTGCTCGGCATCCCCCGTGGCATGGAGCATCTGTTACAACATGCTCCCATCCTCATCGAGCCTGTCCTCAGGGCGTGGTACATAGTCAAAGAGCGCCTGCCAGCCGCTCACGAAAGCGAAGATCTTGGACATTTTGAGAAGGTGCGGGAGACGAGGGGGATACGCACTAGGCACCCGAAAGCCCGAATGTTCACTTTCTCATCCCACGAGCATCCAAGCAGGGTCTCAGGCGGGCGGAGTGGGGGTACATATACGGCCTGCGGAGGGCGCGTGGCGCGTGGCTGGGCTGATAATGAATAAGCATTTGAAGATCTCACGGATACACACACATATCGTGGCTGGAGTCTCTGAGTACGAAGGTGTGCTTCGTTGCGTCCTCAAGCGGAGGCAGCGGAAGAGGCTCGTCTGGCGAGTCTTCAGATGGGTGATAGCGCGACGGATCCTCCAGCAGTAGATCTATGTTTGCAGTCGACATGTGCAACTAATAAAAACATTGCCGGGATCGAGGTCCGTGTGAATGTATTCCTGTTCGTGCAGTTGCGCGAGCCCGCGGAGCACATGTGGGAGGATGCGCTTTACATGCGGTAGTGACAGAGCAGAGGCGTGCCACTGCAAGAGCCCCGAGACAGGTCCCCCCAAGCAGGGGGAGAACGTAGCACGTCTTGAAGTCGTCGAGGCCTGGGCATTTGTGGCTGAAGGCCCCGTAGTATGGCATGGTGTGCGAGGAGGGCGAGGGGGCCGCCGTCATCGCCTGCAGGGCCCCGAATTCGAGGTTTTAGTGCTTGACTGCAAGCATCGTGGAATGGCCTGTCAGCACCTTGAGCACGGCATACTCACCGTCCCTGGGGTAGCAAGGTCAATCAGTAAATAGAAACCTTGAATTTGAAGGGAAGGAAGCGTACCATTGGTCGGGCGCGGGCCACGCGCTGGGCGACAGGCCGCAACTGAGCTTCCGCTTCAAGACGTACTGTCCATCCTGCCCGAACGACAGACGCGCCCAGTCACAGCCCTCCGCTGCGGCGTTTCTCAGTGACTCTGAGAGGTACTCGTAGTGTTCGTCGATGAGGGTCCCGTCGGCGTCGTGCGTGAGAGTACGGTTGGCAGGGGCGGCTTCCGTGTGTGACTGCCCATGAGCAAACGACATGAGCACTAAGAGCGCGCCAACTAAGAGCATTATCACAGCTCACCTGCAAACATACTGAGACATTTCTAGAGTAACCCTCTGTTGATGCCGGGCGCAAATGGAGCATGACATTCTATGAACTATCTGGGTACTGCGACAAGTGGTCAGAGGAGAAAGCTCTGTAAAGGTAAATGTATACAGGAACTTACTACAATCCTCGACTCGTCCCATCATGATCGTCTATGCTTGCGCGGTCTCTGGATGTTATGATAATGTAAGGCGTGATATCAACGAGGAAGACCACTTCCACGAGACATGGGCAGACGAAAAAGACATCATGATTGTTCAAGCTCCGAACTTGTGCAACCGAATACACGGTGGTGCCATCGACGCAACATCGATGTCGATGGGTTCTACTTAGAATGACGCAGCAAGGACGCAGATACGTACTTATGTTCGTGGAGGTCTTTGGGCTGAGGCAAATCCGAGAGTTAAGCAACACAAGCGAAGTTCGGGCGACATTAACATTATAATATGCAAAACATCGGCAAAAAGAATCCACAGGAGAGGGAATGGCCATGGCAGGGTGGTAATAGTGACCTGTAGCCAAGTTTTCGTGGTCGTGGTTTAACCCTGTTATGTCTCCCGAGTTAGAATTTGTCAAACCACATATCACAAGAGCACATACATTCTCCGCATCCGCACCTCCCCCCACATCCGCCTCCACCACCACCTCCAGCCCCCCACCCCGCTACGCCTCCGCATCCGGCTCCGGCTCCACAACATTCACCCCCTGTTGGGCGAAATTAAGCGGACAGCTCCACTGAGCCAAAAGATGAGAATGACACACACTAGATGCGCACCCTCCTCCGGTAGAACAAGCACCGCCGCCCTGTAAGGTGGAAAACACAATGAGCAAAAGAAAAGGCTTGATGACTGAGAGAAATAACACACCACAGCACACCCGCTAATCCCATTTCCATTGGCGCTGTCCACCACTGCTCCTGCATACGCAGCACTCCCGGCATAACCATAATAAGGTGGAACATGCACCAAGAATGCAGCCTCATGCGTGCCCCGTCGCCGCTGCTGTTCGGGCGTCAACTCTGGTGCCCTGCCCTTCGCTCGGTCGCGTACATCACGCTCCTGCTGTTTCTTGAGTTTCTCTCGCCGGCGCTGCTAGAGCTCCTTGCTGGAATGTTTGCGATGCCAGACAGAGACGGCGTTGTGGTCGCTGGGGTGCGACTTTTGAGCAACATGATTGTGTACGAGCCAGGACAGTTGTTGGCCCATGATCCAGGAAGGGAACAGCTGCAGTGGGTATAGGGCAAGTTCAAGCGATCCTGAAGGACAGGTCTTGAGTGACTTGATAGGATACACGACTTTTGAAGGTATAAGGGCGCCTACCTTCTAGCACGACATGTCAGGTCGAAAGCAGACGACATTGTTTGCTCCCTCACCTTATCACTGTCCTCAGGAGATTAGCATCCGGTAGAAAATAACAGGGAAATACGCACTGGCCGACATAGAGGCCAACGTACTTCACGCAATCACTGTGGTACACATTCCAAAGCAGCTGATGGATATGCCCTGTCTGAAAGCATTCGCTCGGTTATCTGGAGAGCCTTGTAGTTCATTGACGCAGAGAAAAGCTAGAACAGCATCCACACAGTGCAGTCCTGAGCTTATTCCATTAAAGTGTGAGCACAGTAATCAATAGTCCAACACTGGACTGACCCTGGCCCGTTTTATGTCTTTTCCATTTTGTTCTACTCTCGTTAACCACCCCTTCGATTCGACAAGCCTCGGAGGATACACCATCGTGAGATGGGGAGAATTAGGGTTTGCCTGTCTGCCCACACGCCAGAGACCAGAGATGAAGGCGAGACGGCGTGAGCCCTCCAACCTGGAAATGTGGCCGGGGGGAGGGACGGGGGGGCCTATAAGCACTTCGATGCGCCTCGCCTGAAGAGTATGTGCGGTCGGGAGAGATGACTACACGCGTTGTGAACCCTGGGTAAGCGAAGGCAGAAGAATCGGAGAGAGAGATGTGTATAGTCTGTCAAGTACTGAAATTTGTAAGAGACCATCGTAATTCGTGATCATCTTCTATCCCGCCATGGCCCTATGCAAAACATGTCGATTTGGATGCGCCTGTGTCGAAGACGAAACCATATATTTGTTGTCCTTATTTCCTTGTTTATAGGTTGGAGGCTCTCGATGACGTTGTCTGTGGAGCATCTGCGATGGAGCGGTTGCACGCCTCCTCCGGGCCGTAAGATCCTTGTTCATCGACAGCCATCTTCAATTACTCGAACCGAACGAGTTACACTAGTATTACACTCTTATGGCAACAGCCTGACCCTACTACTCTGCGACCTGCAATTCGGAGAACGTCCCCATCTCAAGAGCCGAGCTGCCATCACGATTTCAACGACGGTCATCACTTCAACCACGCTGTCTTTTTTTTGAATCTTACCTGCCCATTCTTCCCTCAATCCATTCGGCACTCAAGCCTCACACCCAACGAACAACCTGCTTGCCCCTCCTCCACATTGGTTGGAGAAGTTGAAAGTAGAAATTCTATACTGAGACCCCGAAAAGATCACTATTACTGTATTAGCAAATTACTCATCATCGATCAAGCTTCAAGCGCTGAGCGCTGAACGTTCGACATTTCGAATGGAACCTGAATGGAACGGGGATAGCTGAGCACCTGATGCAAACCTGATGCGAAGTAGCCTTGCGTTAATGATTTTGACTCATCGCGATTCTCGTCATCTGCCTCTCATTGGGCCTCACCCTTCAACTCACACCACGATGAGCAACCCTTGCATCATTGCCAACCCAGACATCTCTGGTATCGGAGTCCGCCTAGCCATCTACCTACAGAACTTCCTCACATTTGCACCTGTTGTCGTACATCTTTCGGATTGGAAGGTTACCCGCGATGAAGTCCTGGCCACAGAAGGGCAGTCTATCGGGATCCTCTCTATCGCCTTTGCGATCCTCGTCTCCACAATTATCGAAGCTAAGGCGTCTGCCGCTGGTGCCTCCATCAGTAGATTCCATGCCGCTGTCATTTTGAATCTAAGCTGGATGAATAACACCAGCGCCTTCGTCTGGTTCCTCCTCTACGCCCACAGCAGGAGCAAGCCTGAGAGGGACTCAGACTTCCTGCGACATGGTCGGCCTGGAAACAAGCTTTTCTCTCCTCACTTAAGCACGTCTTAACAGGCACGGGGGAAGCCAGCCTTGATCGAGTTGGTGGGACAGGGGCGGTCGGGGATGTCAGGCAAGGTAGCGCTGGTGGGAAGGCGAGTAGAATCACCCGAATCCCACGCGCCGTACACCGCTTTTGGAACCTGGTTTCACAGGCACCGGTTCTTACCCTCGGGTCCATCCACCTTTCCCTCATGGCCGCCATTGGAATCTGGCTCTGGAGCAATCCGACCCGATTCGGAACCCCCATTAACTGTGATCCATCTCTAACCATTGTCGGAGGAGCTGCGCACTTCTCGTCACCGGCTCTACGCATATTCTCATTGATTATGTATGGGGTGCTCCTCATTCCCGGTGTCAATCTTATTGTCCCTTTCGTATTCTTCCTCTCGCCTCACATTATGTACAATCAATCCCGACTACGACACCCCCGGTTTTGGGAACGATGCCAGCACATTTTGTGCACCTCATTAAGACATGTTGGACTTAATGTACACCAGGAACGCCACATCGGACACGATCTGGAGGCCCAGGTTCATGATGATCAAAATCCCGGAGTGCTTGCCACAAGATCGTCCTCCCACCCCGCCTTCCTTGTTATCAGTCTTGGATTACTTTTCGCTGTTAATATTGTCTTCTTGGCCGACATTGAACTTACCCTGTCTCGCAACCAAAGATTTCAATCTCATGAGGAGGATAATTGGGGATTTGGGCAGGTCCTTGCACTACTTCTCCTCGTCATCCCACTGCGAGATCTTTTTTCATCGGTTGTGGATATCCGCCAACAACAAAAAGACATCCAGAAGCAATTTGAAAATTCCCTTCGGCTGGCCATAAAGAAGAACAGTTTTGAGGATCACAATTTTCAAGACCTGATTGCCTGTGGTGCTGATCTGAGCACCCAAATTGAAGGTATAAACACTTACTACTGGTACAATATTGTGCTTACTACTGGGATCCAGGGGATGACCTTGCATTTGTTTCACTTCTCCAATTTGCGGTGTACAAGGGGAGGGCAGAGCTTGTAAAGTACCTCCTTGATAGAGGGGCAAATCAGAATATCAGTGGTATGTTTCTATGATAATGTATAAAGAATATATTTATGATGTCAATTCTTGTTTAGGAGGGAGATATGTCAAAGATTTACAAGAACTTTTACTGAAGAATGGCAAATCATGTGGTTGGTATTCCTGATTCTGAAGATATGGGACTTCTTGTTGATTGACTGTGGGCAGAATGCAGATTTGGAACACTATTTCTGGTAGCTGCACATGAGTGGCACATGGTAACAGCATTTCTCTTCCTTGAAAACAGAGGTAATATTAATCTGCAGAGGGAGAATCGGACAGGTATCCAAGCCATCCTTGCGCATGTGAAGAATGAAGATTTGTCTTTTCGTTCTGCTGTTCTCCAATGGCTTTCATTCCTTGTGGCACACAGTAGGTGATGTTATGACCATTCCTTCTTTATTGATTCATCCATGTTTAAAGATGATTTCCATGAAGATATTCAGGCAGCCATCCCAAGCATCCTTGAACATCTAGAAAATGCAAATGATTGTAAGGCTGCCATTCAATGTCTTTCAAGCCTTGGAGCACACAGTAAATGATGTTATGCTCCTTCTTTTTGATTTGATATCAAATATGATCAAAGGTGGTTTTTGTGAAGAAATTCAGAAAGTCATCCCAGGCATCCTCAAATGTTTTAATCATCCATTGTGGTCTGTTCGTCAAGCTGCTATTCAATGTCTTGCAAGCCTTGGACAATACAGTAAGTGATGCTTTGCTCCTTCCCTTGCTTTTAATCTCAGACATTTTGAAGGTGATTTCCATGAAGACATTTTAACAGCTGTCCCACATGTCCTTGGAAGTATGAATGATCCAGATGAAAATGTTCGTCAGGCTGCTGTTGAGTTCATTACAGGCCTTGGAGTACATGGTAAACAATGTCATGATTCTTCCCTGTCTTTTGAGCTCAACATTTGAAGATGATTGGCACAGAGAAATTTTGAACCATATTCCTTGCATTCTTAAATGTTTTGGAGATCCCTCATGGTCAGTTTGTCAAACTGCTATCCAATGTCTTATAAGCATTGGGGCCAACAGTAAGTGACAATATGTGTCTTTTCTGTATTTTTGAGCCCAAGCAGTGTGAAGTTGATTTCCATCAAGACATCCAGACAGCTGTCCCAGGCCTCCATGAATGTCTGAAATATTCAGATTGGTATGTTTCTACAGCTGCCATGGAGTGTCTCTCAAGACTTGGAGCATATAGTAAGTGATGCTATGCTCCTTCTTTCTCTTGTTGTCTAAAAGGTGTCTAAAGGTTATATTCGTGAAGAGATTCAGATAGCCATCCCAGCCATCCTTGCATGTCTGAATGATCCAAATGAAATGGTTCGCCAAGTTGCCATTGAGTGATGCTCAAGGCTTGGAGCACATGGTAAATAAAGTTATACACCTCTCCTCTCTATCAATTTCAAATTTGGTCAAAGATGATTTCTGTAAAATTATTCAGGAAACTTTCCCAAGCATCCTTAAATGCCTGAATGATTCAAAAGACAATGTTCGTTATGCTGCCATTGAATGTATTTCAAGGCTTGGAGCACACAGTAAGTGATGTTATGCTCCTTTCTTCTCTTTTGTTCTCAAGCATGTTTGAAGGTCATTTTTGTGAAGAGATTCAGATTGCCATACCAGATGTCCTTACATGTCTAAAAGGCTCAGATGACTATATTTGTAAAGCTGCCTTTGACTGCTTTTCTACCCTTGGAGCATACAGTAGGTGATAGGATGCTCCTTCTCTCTATTTTAATCTCAAAAATGTTCACAGGTGACTTCTATGAAGAGATTCAGACAGCCATTCCAGACATGTTTGGATATCTGGATAATTCAAATCAGGATGTTTGTAGGGCTGTCATTGAATGCTTTCAAAGTCTCGGAGCACATGGTGGGTGGTGTTATGCTTCTTCCCCTTTTTATTTTTGACACATATTCAAAGATGACTTCCATGAAAACATACAGACAGTCATCCCAAAAATCCTTGAGCTTCTGAATAATTCAGATAAATATGTTTGCAAAGCTGCCATTGAATGTATTTCAAGCCTTGGAGCACACAGTCAGTGATCTTATGCTCATTTCCCTCTTTTGATCTCAGATGTGTTTGGAGGTGACTTCTGTGAATACATTCAGACAGCCATTCCACATCTTCTCAAGTACATGAATGATCAGGACCAAAATGTTAGTCAAGCTGCCATTGAGTGGTTTTCAAGCCTTGGAGCACACAGTAAATAATATCATGCATCTTCCCTCCTCTTCTGAGCTCAAGGTTGTCTGAAGGTTATTTCCATGAAGAAATTTGGACAGCCATTCCAGATATCCTTCAATGCATGGAAAATTCAAGGAACCATATTTGTGAAACTGCTATTAGAAGTTTCTCTAGCCTTGGAGTCCACAGTAAGTGATGATATGCTTTTCCCTTTTTCTTAATCTTGAACATGTTGGAACTTGACAGTTGATTTTCATAAAAAGATACAGACACCCATCCCAGGTGTCCTTAAATGTCTGAAAGATCCAGATCAGAATTAGTGTTTTAAAGTCTGGTCCTGTTCGGTTTTTTGCCCCGTTTTTGAGGAACTGCAACCGCGACCGGTCGCTGCAAGTCCCAGATACTTGTGACCGCGACCGGAACCGCTAGGGATCGGTCTCTAGCAGTCGCAAGATCAAAAAGACCGGTTGCAACCGGTTGCAACACGACCGAGTTGTGACCGGTCTTTTTCCGGTTGTGATCGGTTGCAACCGGCATGATATACATATTGTACAACATTGCAGCGTGTAGATATACTTCTTACCTACATTTGCAGCCTGGTACCTCTTAAATCGGTCATGAACTGACGGAGATATGGTCAAAACAATACAGAGGGTACTTATTACACTGTTTTGACAGTAACTCGGTCAGTTCTTCACTGATTTTGATGTTCCAGGGACCGATTTTGAGGGGGAGATAGATACACAGCGTTTGTATGGTTGCGATTGGTCGCAACCGGTCGTAACCGGTCGCAGAACATACCCCAATTGGAGGGACCGCAACTGCAACTGATGGTTGCTGCACAGGAACTGCAACTGGAAGTCTGGTCTTTTCTGGTCCTGTTGCGGTTCTGTTCCGGTCTTTTGCAGTTCCTGAGACTGGACTTCAAAACACTAATCGGAATGTCCGTATAGCTGCAATTGAATGTTTTTCAAGTCTTGGAGCACATGGTAGGTTATGTTCTGCTTATTTCTTTTTTCCTGATTTCAAGTGTGCTCAGGTTCTTTCTGTGAAGACATCCTGGATGCTATTCCAGTTATTTTTGAATGCCTGAAAGATCTAGATTCCCAGGTTTGTAAAGCAGCAACTTGCTGTCTTTCATCTCTTTCATCACACGGTAACTGCTAGAATCTTTTCACTTGTTTATCACCACACTGATTGGGATGATTGTCCATCAAGCTCACTTTCACACAACAATTCAACTGGGAGCACTTGTTTTGCTTGATATTATACAGTACTTTGACTTATACCCCCTTGAAGCTCTAACCTGTCTTGGTAAAATGGAGCATAATGTGTTGTGATTGAAAGTGATGTGTATGTAGTTTGACAAGTGGAAAAAATCATATTCTTTGTGTTACCACTACAGTGCCAGAACCTAAAAATAGGCATGTCTGCCAAGAGTGTAATTTTGATTGGAAGATAGTGCCATTGGATTTTAGGAAGGAAACCTATTGAAATAGCCTGGTTCTCACATTTTCAGTTTTTTGGACCAATGTTTCAATTTTTGGGGAAATTTTCAAAAGTTTTGTATAGCTCAGGGATGGGCATCTGATCTATAGAATAGTATACAGCATGAATTGGCCATGCCAAATAAGAAATTCTGTTCCTCTGCAATGGCTCAGCCAAGCAAAAAGTCTCAAAAAGCCAAACTCAGGTGTGCACCAGGCACTAAAAGGTTTATTTGTGCACCAGCCAGTGGCTCTGAATATTCCAACTGTTTGAGCAGTGGTTCCAATGGGTCCAGTGATGGAGACAAAATTGGCACTGACACTGATGATGAAGGAGCACCTGAAGCACTGAGTAAGTTATACTCAGTGTTTCTGCCTGTCCATGGACAACAGGTATGATATTTAGCACTGTATTCTCATTCTCAAACAAATATCTGACTCTTACAGACTTCCCCAAAAAAGCAAAAGATTGGGTGGGCATGCCCTCCAGTCTATACCAAGACCTCAAGAACTGAAGAATGGAGGAACTGGAAGAAGGCTGAGGCAGGAGCAAATGATTGCCAGAAGTTGTCATTGTTCTTTGTGAGTTCAACATCACTGGAAGTGAAATTGATAGGGTTGCTACGGTATTATCAAATAAAATTAGAAGGTTCCTGTGTGGAACCTTTTAGAGACATGTACAATAGTCAGAATGCCCATCAGACTCATGGATCTTTACATCAATTTGACCAGTCTGACAATCTTGTATCTACCTTCTTCCACATTGCTCCAATACCTCTGGGGCAATTTTTATATCAACTCACCCACTCTCTACTTTGGATTCCAAGTCTTACATATTTTATTCAACAAAAACTGAGGTGCAGGGGGGGCAGATATGATTTATTTGGACCAGCAAGGATACTGGGAGCACAAGTGTGAAATTTCTATATTTGAGCTTGGTCTGTGCTCTACCCATTATACAAGCCTTGGGTAACCATGGGATGTTGAATTTAGCTGATGGGTTCAAGAGCTATGGCCAGGATAAGTCTTATTCAATGATACATTCATGAGATTATTTTTGGATATACAACATCTAGTGCTACTAATGTCATCCACCATTTCCAAGAATTTTTAAAAGGAGAGGGGAGCTGGGGAATTAGCTGCTGATGTTTTGATCAGAGTGTTTATACTTGTTTATTTCAAAAGCAAAAGCATCGGACAAGTCACCATCTTGTATCTCCCTTCTTCCACAATGGTCCAGCACCTCTGGGGTATTTTTTATATCAAAGTACCTATCCTCTACTATGTATTC
>JABCKT010000478.1:0-13298 GCA_018858115.1 Tephrocybe rancida | reverse complement strand
GGCAACAGTACTTATTGTTGACCGTTCTAGAATGATTCCACGACTCGCCGTCCGGCATATGGTCTGGGTAAGTTGATCGAAGTGGTTGCTTTGTGATATTCATTTTTTCTTAGCTAAAACTCGACTATTCAGGTTGGCAAAGCCACAAATATTCTCATATCTTCCGAATTTTACTGCCCTCAGTTGGTGAGTTATATCCCAAATGCCAACCAAATGCCGCAGTTTATTCCGAAAATCGTCAGGTCTTACAGAACGCAGGTGCAACTGATCGTCAGCATTTGAAACGGTTGCCAGCCTTCTGGATCCTCGCCCCGTCGCTCCACCGTACAGTACGGATGTTCGATGCTCAAGCAACCCCATTTGAACAAATCAGACATATCGAGATGTGGAAATCAGATGGGATAAACCAGTGATAAACCTGCGAGGAAGTCGACTCTTGTCTCACGCCATCATGCTTAACCTGCAGTGTCTTCACTTCTCGTAAACTCAAAGCACGACCTCTGGAGTCGCCTCCGATCTGCTTGATTTCCATGATATGCATCTCCCACTCTTGCTGATGAGACTGAGCACCAGAATCTCACCCCAAACAGCTGTTCAATGGGGTGCATCATAAGTTATATCTGTCCTGTTCCCGTACTTTTCCTCCCTTCCTTCTTTGCATCTCAAGCTCGACCCTTTCTCCTCGATTGTGTGGCAATGCAAGACGCCTCAGATGACGATCGCAATATTCGATGCTCAAGCAACCCCATTTGAACAAATCGACCGCATCGGGTGTGGAAATCAAGATGGGATCGACCTGCCAGGAAGTCGACTCTGATCTCACGCTGTCATGCTTGACCTGCAGGCGTCTTGGGCGTCTTCACTTCTTGTACACCTAAAGCACGACCTCTCGGCATCAACTCCGATCTGCTTGATTTCCATGATGCCTCTCCTACTCTTGCTTATAAGACTCAATGCAAAGTATCCTATGTTAGTATGGGGACGAAATTAAGTGTTGCGTGCGAGCTGTAATAAACTGTATTAGTATTACACACAAGGGTAACAACAACAGAGACTCACCCGGCGTTCTGCAAGCCTCTTCAGGCGTGCCTCGTTCTCGTTCTCGTTCTCTTTGTCGAGCTGGGCCCTCGTCACCGTTTCTGCCCCCGCCCTCGCCTCTGCAATTGCCGCCTCATGGGCCTGCCTACTAGTCTCTGTTAAAATGAGCGGGTCTGCGCGCTCACTCGGGATAGCAGTTGACCCTCGCAATCGCGCGAGGTCATACATTACTACAGAACTTACTTAAATACAACTGATGTACTACAATAAAGGGGATGAACGAAGGCGACGAATTAAGGAATATGGCGGAATGAACAAGACAAAAAGGTGTGCCACAAGAATGGACACAGCAATGGAGTTAACGGCGAACCTCGTGATTTCTGGCGGCGCGCTCGATATTCCAACAGTCTCTGCCCTGGCTTCAGCAGCATCCTTCGCACTCCGCGTGTCATCACGCAACTGTGTGGTAATCATCAACTTCTCTTTCAGGTTCTCGATATCCTCCTCCTTCTGCTTAAGGACGGCGGACAACTAAATCGTCACGATTAGAGTGTGTTTGATACGCTGATGCGAAGAAACCCACCTTCTCTGCGTGTTCTCTTGCTTCCTGGAGTGCGGTTGTTTGAGCACGATTCGCCTCCCCATCTTCTCGTTGTCCCTCCTCAAGTTCAAGTACATGGGTACAGTGCGTCTCCACAAGCTCCTTGAGTTCCCTCGCCTCCCCCTTAAGCACCGATATTCGTGCAAAATTTGCCTCTCCGAGGGCACGATGTGTCACCTCTAGTTCCTTTACCCGCTCCTCTAGCGCTAATATTCGAGTGCAATCCTCGTCCTCGCGCGCACAATTCCTTTCCTCATGAGCATGATACGCTTCTTTGATCGATTGGAAGGTGGCCTCCGGCGACAAGGAGCGAACGAAGATCGTCAAAAGTGGATGATCATTTGAGGTAGTCTACCACATTGCAATCGACTTTCTATCTTCAAATAAGCGCCACTAAGCATCTGTTAGTGTTATAAATGACAAACACAACCAGGATTCACCTTAGGATGCTGCAAATGCCACGTCGTGCACGTCTCGCCCACCAAGACCACGACTCATGAACACACCCCGGCACGATTGGCATTCCTAGACTGAAAACACTATTCTTGGTAAAGTCGAAAATGGTTTCGCAGTGCCGACCACGATCTCGAGGTAGAGCCGTGGATGGGTGAGCAGGAACTAAAAGTGTGGTCGGTAGTGACCTCGCCTTCTAGAATATAGAGGCCCACCGGTGTTGTCTACTGGAAAAGAATGCTCAGGATGTTTATGATTTGGAGTTAATAAACGACGTACGACCAGGCCCTCGTATCCAATGCCTCGAGAGAGAATCCATGCCCTGCCTTCTTTTCGCACTGTTTTCGGCTTCGCAATCTCCTCCAGCATCCCGTACTAGTGCCGAACTCTGCACCGAATTATACCACACGGTCCCCGCATAGGCTGCATTGCAAATATGCCTGGAGTCAACCTTCTTTTCGCGCTAATACTGCTTCTCGACCTTGAGATCCCTCCTGCACGACATTGAGATGGGTACGGTCGTGCCTGATGCCAGGTTTCGGGTGCCAACAAGGATGTCAAGATAGAGCTGTATGTGGGTCTGCGAGAACCACGAGATGCGCTGGTTGAGAGACATGGCGAGAGGTTATTTGGGTCCGCGCAAGGTGGGCGTATAGATTCTAGATTCGGCAAATGGATTCGACGAAAGTATTATATGAGTGTGATTCGTTTCTTGGAGATGTTGTCGTTGGTAAGGATGATCATGTTGTGGAGTGAAGGAGCGGCTTACAACAATCTTCAACATGTTGACCACCGCTAACCAAAGCATAACCTCGCACACCATGGCACTACTTCCATAGAGGGGCGTGTGTAAATGGATGGGCTAGCGGTCAGCGTCCAGCTATGCTTGTCGCATTGTCGTGCATTTGGGTGATGCTAAATTCCGGCGACGATTCAAGGTGCGAACGAACAAAGACGGAGTTGGGTGGGTTTTCGAAGTGGCCTGATACACCCTTATCAAGTCTTTGTACGCAGATAAGCACTACAAAGCGACAGTTAGACAATGCAAGGGCATACACAACCAGTGCTCACCTCGAGATTCCTCGATTGCCATCCATGCAGCCCAACCAGTACCGAAGCTGTGCCAAACTATAAGTACCCCATGTCCTTCGCGTTCGGCGCTTTGCAAAGGTCCCAGTATCGATACGACTGCTCCCCATAATCTCTTCCAAAATCTCGTCGAGGTCACACACATGTGGTTGTTGAAGTGGTGTGTATGATTATTGTCAACCAAAGACTTCGTGTCTCTTCAGGAGCCCACGACTGTAAAATCAGGAGTCATCGAGATTACCAGGCTACTACTCCAAGAGGCCTGAGGGGATGCGGTTTGCGGAGGCGCCAGGGCAGGAGGGTGGAAGCGACAGCAAGAGGATGTGTGTCTGCGGCTTGTAAGCGCATGTTCGACGTGCGTGGTCATGTGGTGGTCATGGAAGGGAAGTAGGTGGTGAGGCCGCATTGCGTTTGGGGTGGGGTGGAGGTTCGGTGTGGAGTTGAGAGGGAGGGGGTGCAAGTAACGCATAGATCATCTGGGAGGGGTGTTTAAGCTCACTGAGAGGGCGATGTTGTGATACTGCTGCCCTAGTTACAATCGATGCCGAGGCGAATGTGGTGTGCGATAGGCAGGTTCGGTGTGTAGAGAGCAGATGTAGTGCATTTGATTGTCCAGTGGTGTGAAGAGAGTGTCGTACGGAGTGAGTTCCTTGTGGCTGGGAGAGAATGGAGAGATGGTTAGGATATGGAGACTGGAAAGATGAATTGACGTACTTGTATACGACACTAAAAAAACCTCCAATTTCAACTACGTGACAGAGAAAGTGGCTTCCTGGGTAAAAGTACATCGGTACAAGTCGTTGATGACGTGGAATACGTATGCACCTTCTGTCATAGTCGTAAGATGCGTGTCCCTGCTTTCGGCTTTAAGATAAATTGGGGGTCTGGTTCTACCATCGTGTGAGGAAAACGACAGAGAGTGCTTGATGATCCTTGGCAGTAGCGTGCATGCGTAGCAGGGCAAGGAGGGGACAGGGGGCCTGGTCGCATTGGGTTGAGGCAGAGATTGGGTGCGGAATCGGGGCTTTGAGAGCTTTGAAGGGATGGGTTTTTGATGAGAACAGGGTTTGAGAGAGCAAGGCTGTGCTAAGGAAGCCGTGGATTGAAGGGCATGAGTTCTGACGAGGGTAAGGTTGGGCGAATGGGCAAGTCAACAATGTCATCGTGCTGTAAAAGTGCCGCCTCGAGTGTACAGGCGGCTTTCAATCCGAACTCTGATGCCCACAATCTCTACCGACTTGATTCTACAGCTCGCTGCATCCACTATGTCCCTGATCGGAATTCTATATCTTGCTCTTTTTCTTGCTTGTCATCCTTGTAAATTATTGACTTTCTTCAGATTTTACCTTTATATGCCTATCTTATCTTCATCTTATCTCAACTTGAAATGGCACACCGATGAGTTTTAAACTCAGAGTTCTTTCTTTGTCCTTTGTCTCGAGGACAACCAGGCTCCCTGAAAGAGCAAGTCGACTAACTGAAATCATCGCACATTTTCCACCCCATTCCTGCCAAATCTTGCAATGTATACCGCCCATACGTCCCTTGGCTTGTTCCACATGAAGCTATTTAGCTGAATGGCTGTCACTGTCTCCAATCCAAGTTCTATGTCGTCTGACTGGCGGAAAAAATCATTTATTATTATAAACTATACACAGTTGGCTTGCACTGTACGCCCTGCGACAAGGACTACATTAAAGTATGGAGATTGCAACACCGTTTGTAATGTGGTCGCATTCAACGAGTGCCACGCATTGCACTGCGTACTTCAACACTGGGGTTCAGAGGGATCTTGCGTGAGAGATATACAAATTTGTTCGAAGGAGATTTCGGACTGGAGCAATCGACAAGGCAAGTAAGCATACAATCTTGTCTGGTCGCATTATTTATTTCGTTCTGACACTGTAAAGTGTTGTTGATAACCTTGGTCATTCATGCCAATCATTATTTCACAAGGCTTGTATGTACTCATTCTATTTAGAGGGGTTGTGTGGGAAACGCAGCTCGAACAAGCTCAAAACTCTGAGTCTTGTACTTGAAGTTTAAAGTCTCACTCATCTTCTCTTCCACTCAGGTTGATTGGACTTATGCAGGCGGCGTCCAAGTCAGGCGCGTCACGCAGTTTTTCCTTGCCGGTTTCTACCAGGCTTCAGCAGTGTCAACGACAATTGGATATGTACTTCATTATCACTCCTACCACTATGCAGTCGTTTGTTTCAATTCACTGATGGGATGACCCACAGGTAGAATTGTTGAGAGTAAGTTCGTGAAGGGCCGCCGATTCACAACGAGTTACTCGACCAATACTCGCCGGCGCATATATACTCACATTAGTGACTGCATCAGGAGGCTGACTAGCGCTGACGTGTCGATATCTGGCCCATCCACAGGCATGTACTTATACAGTCTCTATTGTTTTCAACGTCGATCTTATCCTGGTATGCTTGACAGAACCTCCATCATCGCTACAAAGAAAATTTTTTGCTGGCGAGCTTTCTGCCCATGCTTTATGGAGCACGACGGAATCACTTTGCTTCCTCTGCGTTGGCTCATTTACAGTCACTTGGGCTTGTTCATGAGATATCTACGACTGAGATGCTGGCTTTCTTCTGCAAGTCCTAGCTGGTCGAAATGACGCAGCGCAGCCAACAACTTCAAGGAACCAGTCATCTCATAGAGGCTGATCATCCGATTGCGACGTTCGGCCTTACTTCAATATGCCACCTCGTTTCGCCTGACCTATAACTGTAGAAAACCAACTCAAAAGCCAGTCTACACAAGTCGTCGATATAATATAACTGGCATGTATTTTCGTTACGGGATGAATGTTCACAGCTCTCCTGTCACGGCTAGCTTTGCCTGTAGGATATTAGGTTTACATTGTGCACCCCACACTCTGTCTCCGTCGTCCTTCCGTCAACCAGTTCTCCTCATCTGAGTTTCATAATGCGTGAGCAACCAGTGTTGTGATACACTGCTCTGCCGAGATCAGCGATGTGATCTGGAAGTGATAAGCCGCGCGGTTGGGCATGCCCTCGAGTGGTATACCCATTGGTTGCAGAAAGATCTCTTGCCTGATCGCGATGAGTGATATCACAGGCTTGGATATATGGCTTCGCAAGTCCTAGTAAGACAACAAGAAATATTCAGCGTGAGAAGATAGATAAATTAACGAATCACAGATGTTGACAGAGGATCAGAGAATGTGGAGGTGACAATGAGAGGTATATAATGAGATGTGTATAATGAGATAGGATTGGGCCAGGTGTTTTATATATCAGGACTTTGCAGCAAGCGACGCGTTGAAAGCATTCAAAGTCTTGATGAGCCACGCAAGCCATGCAAGCTCACACGACGGCATTACAGCAACGAAGATGTGGGCGAGCGCAACCACGAAAAGTTCGGGGCCTTTGGAGGGCGAAGGATCGGGTACAAGCCCATTGCGCCACAATGACAGGAATATCGCCAGGATGATGAAAACGATGCCCCTGAATATTGTCCGCAGCCGACCACGGAGAATGATGGGACACAAGACTTACCATATGAAAGCTATGGCCGGTAATGCGAGTATAGTCAGCCCATGGCATATGTAAGAACGATGGGCAAGTGGGTCGAGCGGTCTGATGGCTTGAACGTCAGTACCTAGCCGCAACACACACAAGAGGATATCACAGACATAGTTCCAGGCCACAGCAAATTCGCTGCTTCTGAAGCTCATTTTATTGGAATAGTCCAGCAGTATGATTGCTGACGGCACTGCAATGTTTCAGAAGGTAGCGATATAGAATAAGAATTGTACGAGAGGATCGCTCTTTGCCCCCGGCATCTGTATGAAGGATGGTATGACTCTGCGGAGATATGAGTATCACACTTATCTAAATGCAGACTACAACTTACAGGAGAATTGCACTGACTGCGGAGATGAGGATGGACCACTCTTTGCGACGATGCTCGACATGGGTGGCTCAACGTGCCTCGAGCCGGGTGAGAAGGGTACTAAGGATGAGCTCGTGTGCTCTCCCAGGAAACGTTGAGCTTGGAGAGCCCGTGTTCCATGTACGAGGGACCACTGATGAGCCGATGTAGGCATTGATGGGGGCAGGAAGATGTGAGGTACTAGTCACGCCCAATTCGATATCTCGAGTATACAGTCAACACGCTGCGTTGAGGTGAGCAGCAGGGAGAACTTGAGCGGCTTGAGACGCATAATATAAGAAGGTGAAGAATGTAGCTACGAGCCAGAGGTTGTGTAGGAGCTTGGCGGGGAGATCTGCAGTAGTGTTGGTGGGTTGCATTAGACTGTGGTGTGACTGAGGTGAGGGATCTCATCTCGAATCCCAAGCTTTTGACTAGAGTGATTTGTGAGCCAACTGATATCCAGAATGCGAGGAGCAGGCATTGGTAGGCGCCTAGTTGCACTGCAATGAGTTGTGAATGCAACAAATAGACATTGATAGACGCTTGATTGCAGTGCAATGCGCCGACATGATACGGCCCACATCGCGCATAATTCTATGTCTCAATGTTCGGGGATACTGCACAGGATTTGTATACTTTGACATCGATGTTCGATGTTTGGAGGTATAGCACAGGATTTGCGATTTAGTAATAGATACTCTATAGATTTGCTTGGTATGACCCTGAAATTGTGACAAAGGAAGCTGCACGAGCTGAGCAGTTAAAGCCCCTTGAGCGTCATTGCCGCAGTTGAGGAGGAAGGTCAATTCTGAGGTGTCGCATCAAGAGAGGACATGAGTTTAAGCGCAGCGCATGAGCGGTGATTGTTGGAGCGTTGTTCGAGTCCCTTCTCCGGGATGTGGCAACTAGAGTTTTGTGAGACTGAGAAGATGAGCGAGGCGCTTGGGAGCGTGAGATCCAGAACAGTGACCGAGCAAGCCTTTTGGAAAAGCAAGTGGAGTCATCAATGCAATGGTACTGGAAATATGGGCGCGAGTTCAAGGTAGCTAGCAAGTCCAAAAGATATCTAGTATACTAATCGAGGAAATGGCTGATAGAGAGGGGTCCAGATAAGGGCAGCAAACAGAGCAGTATAAGGGATGTGTAATATTTGAGTCTCAAGGCTGCTCCACGACTCGAAATGGCACGACCTGTGTGCCGGCCTCCAAATACTTCAGAGTGACGACGAGCCATGAAATCCACGCAACATCGACCAGCGACATTGCAGTGATGATGATACGGACTGATACAGATGCCAATGGGTGTGTGTTTGTCATGGGTGACGCGTTTGTGGACAGCCCACCGCGCCAGAGCGTCAGGAAGAACGCGAGGATGATGAATATTATGCCCCTGTAAAGGAATTAGCTGAAGAAACGCGGAGGCTGGAAGGTCGAAGGGGCTTACCAGGTGAAAGAGATGACGGGTGAAGCGAGAGTAATATACTGTGCGTGTGCACATGGATAATGGCGTTGGCCAGAAATCTAGTAGCATTGGTATGCAGACGGAAGTGCGTGGAAGAAATTGTGCATACCTGGCACCACGACAAAACAAATGTCGCGCTCCCGAAATGGCTCTTGTGGAAGTAATACATCAATGCCAATGCCGAAAAGACAGTTGCGATCAAGCGAAAGATGGAAAGGTAGACGAAGCCCCGCACGATGGGATCGCCGTTCGTCCCAGGCATTTGTAGAAGTGGAGGAGATGCACTGTTGATCATGTCAAGTTTGAGTCAATGAATCAACGCGCTTGAATGAACTTACACGAGGATCGTGCCTGCGATGGAGATGAGGATTCTCCACTCTTTGCATCGACGCTCGATGTATGTGGTCCAGAGTGCTTCGGTCTCATTCAGACGGACGCGATTTGTATCAGGGACAGATAGCTCGGGGATACTAGCTGCGGGTGGCGTTGGAAGTGGGGATATATTACAGTCAACGTCCAGATGTGAGGTGGGCATTATGCCGAGGTCGATACCTTCAGCAGCGTCGAATTGTTCCGTATCGTGGTTTGATCTGCGGGTAACTCGGACATCATCCGCAGACTCGCCATCGAGCACGAGTTGAGCGGATTGGAGAATTGGGATAGCTTGAGAAGCATAGTATGTGGGGATGGACAAGAACCAAAGGCAGCAGGCAATGGCAGCGAGGATATGAGAGACGTTGGGAAGTGTCATTGCTTGGGGGTCTGGTGTATCGAAACATGCTGAGCGGTATCTGGCTTTTATAATGCAGATTGGTGATGAGAGGACTCAGGAGGAGTTGAGGAGGAGCGCATATGATTAATCAGAACCAGGAACTAACAGGAAGCGAAACCGCTGACATACACAGCAGTTTTGACATTCTGCGGAAACTGTTATCCAAATCGAGTTAGTTATATGATTCCAGCGCCGCGTTTTTTTGGGCAGCCACATCATCACACGAGTCCGACTCCGAGCATCGTTCCCCTTCCTCCCCTTCCTCCAGCCTCCTCATCTCAGCCTGCGCTTCTACAAGTCCCGCTTGCCCGCATTATGAGCCACAACTGAACTCTTGATAGTAGCTACTCATCAGGCACTGTTAGGCTCTCGTACCACTTCCAGGTCCACGCCCTCAACTTCTTCCTGTGCACGTCTCAATGTCCCCCGAATCCTATCCGCCTCACCTTTAGCGATTTGCTCGTACATTGACCCATGAGGTAGTATGCCCACGCCTAATCTTGTGATGGATGGGTGTATCATATATAGTGGCCCATATAATGACCCCCGCTTGCCATAATATCATTTGAATGATCACATTCATTGTGTCGGGGCGAAACTGAGCATTATGTTGCCCAAGTCTATGCAAACATGCCAACACCGAGCGGGTCACTCTTTCCGCGCCAAGTCTTTGCCTCCGGGGAGGAGTTGTTTACCCTCTCCGTGTGGCAGCTCGCATGACAAATGTTGTCTTGGAACCACCAGTACTATATGCCCAGAGTTTTCTTGCCAAGCATGGACGGTATCGACGAATATACAGGGACCCGCAGCCACAACTACGCCTTGTACTTCTGTAGTGCCTGTTGTGCAATATGGTCTTGGGGAGTGGTACCTGTCGGTGAGTCTCAAAAACGAGGACCGGATTGTAGAGCTGATGTGAATAGGTGATTGTACACGAATGGGGGAAAGGGACAGGTTGTGGCACGCCTGGGGGAAGAAGGCCGTGATTTGTTGGACGGCAAACTTTGAGATGGGTTCGGGAGGCGACGTCAGGGACCTAGGGCTGCCGCCCATATGCCGTATAATACGGCTTACGGGTACCGTACCGTACCGTAAGAGGTCCACATCAAGCGATGAATTTCCACATCAAAGCGAAAGGATGTGGAAGTTCATCGCTTGATGTGGAAATCCCCCGATGTGGAAATTTGATTCAACGCTTGGGGTAAGCTATATATGGAAGGTTGTTTTCAACGACTACCCAGCAAGTCGACTCTGATCTCACGTTGTCATGCTTGCAGCTTAATGTCTTGTAAAGCGCAACCTCCGGAGTCTCCGATCTGCTTGTTTTACATGATATGCCTCTCCCATTCTTGCTTATAAGATGGGCACCATAATCTCAGCCCAAACAGCTGTTCAATGGGGCGCATTATAAGCTACATCTATCCTCTTCCTGTACTTTTCCTTCCTTTCTTCTTCGCATCTGAAGCTCGACCCTTTCTCCTCGATGCTGCTGTAATCCGAGACGCCTCCAACGATGACAGGACTGACCCGACCTCAAGCACCACCACTACCCCAGTTGGACAAGTCGACCATAGGGATGTAGAAATGATTGCGCTCCCTAGCATACCGCATATCGCTCGCCCAGATATTGTTCACATTCCGGAGACATCGCCACTTCGCGGGTGGAACAGTTTGCCTACCATACCACTATCAATTGGCTCTACATCTCCTGCAGAACGGCTCAACGATGCCCCCCTCAGGCAGGTAGAGTCGAGTTGGACAGCATGCATAAAGTGCTGCCGCAAAATATGGCTAGCAGTTGCCTCTTTGTCTGGTACAGCCCTAACGTGTGCCTTTGTGTCTCGTCCTTATACAAAAAACTCATTCGTCCTGTTTTAGAGCGTCGGCTCCCCTCCTACAAATGCCAGGAACTAATGGCAATCCCCTTGTCAGAGCCCTCGTGTACTTGTCTATCCTCCGTTTCTTTGCCGCCATACCATCAGCGATTGTCCTTCGCCATTACTTCAACAAGCCTAGCCTCAAAAGCCCTGGCTTTGCTCTGGTCTGGTACCAGGTATAATATTTTTTTATCTTGTTGCTTGACTCTGACTCATTCCAAAAAGAATTGTGCCTTGTAGAGTGTGAAGAAATACCATCAGTCGGATGTGTATACGCCATGGGCCATACTCGCTTTTCCTGCTCTCGTTTTCTGCTGGTAAGTTACGTGTTGTTGACATTGTGGCATACGATCATTTACGGACACATTTCAGGGGTATAATTTTTCTTATTGTGGCGCTCTTCACGGCTTTATGGCGCACTGGGCTCTCTCCAAACCCATTGGCAGCGGAAGATGCAGATCCGTCGATTCTCATGCTGTCCCGAATTATTATCAGCACATTGTCTGTAATCGACGTTGCGTGTGGTGTGTGGCTCGTAAAAGTGCTCAAGACATTCAACAAACAAACACAGGCGAAGTTTGTTGCGACGCACCCTCAGGTCAACTGATCTCATATAGACGTGACCTTTCGACCCCCTCCTACTTTACAGCGACATTCTAACAGACGCATATATACTCTTTCAAACACTGTACCTATATGTACGCTCCATCTTGCCCCGCAGTTACGTAAGTATGGGGACGAAATTAAGTGTTGCATGCGAGCTGTAATGAATTGTATCAGCATCACATTTTCTGCCTGAAGTAGTCGCAGATTGCCCGCTGTCGCTCAATTTCATCTCCCGGCGTGCGCGCAGCACCCTCCATGCACCTGGTAAATGTTAGCAACATATTGAGCAGGACGGGAACAAAGTGGTGACGGCAGACAATAACCACCACCGTCTCGACCTCGGAACCACGGCTTAATCCGTCCGTACGCTCTCCCACGACCCAGCTCATGTCATAATCCTCAAACGGCGAGGTCCCGATCGCGCTCCGCTTCCTCGTTGCTGCGCGGAGGGCCTTAAACGCAGAGGACGACAAATATCGTCTCGCCCTCGAAAACGCTACCGTTCCGTCACCCATGCCCCCACCTGCGATACGGGTCAGCGTCAGTGTCATCTCTCCTTCTACCAAGAGCGAAGGCCTGAATGTTGTTAGGGAGGAGGGCAGGAGAAAGAACAGAAGGAAGGAGAGGGGCAAGGAGAGGGGGAGGAACAGTGAGGAGAGGAACAGAGGAGCGTGGAGGTTAAGAAAATCGAGGTATTGTTGAGGTCATCGCGCCATCTAAGAGGAGGTTATAAGTAGCTATACAGTAGACAATTAATATCTATCTGCGTTCGGTTTCGCATAGCTGTCGCGTGTTCGGTGATAACCGTGGCTGGCGTAGATTCAAAGATCAACGAATGGTGTGTAAATCAATGGTCATTCAAAGTGGCCTAACAAATGGCTATCGACTTTTTATACACTCCAATACATGCTACTAGGCAACAATTAGAAACTGTAGTGAAGGGCGCACACGACCAACGCTCACTTTCATGTTGAGAAATCGCCGACCACGACCGCTATCACACAGCCCTCGCATTCGCATTCCTAGATTGATAACAAGGTTCCTACTGAAGTCGAATTTGGGCTTCCTGGTGCCGACCACGATGTCGAAGAAGAGCCGTAACACCGGGGGCATTGTCTACCTCATGTCAGAGTAACATGACTTCACTTCATGTCTTCTGTATGCTATTCATATCGCACGTGTACGTACAGATAAGATAAGATACAATACTATCTCTGCATCAAATGAATGCCGTCGCGTCGAGTCGCGACTCGTAAATTAATCAGCTGACCGTATTGACATATATCGCCTCATGTACAGATAGTTCTTTGTCTTTGTTCTTCTAAGTATCTTCGACAAAATTTGCAAAGCCTTATCTGCCTCCACTCAATTCCGCTCTAGAGCCATGTCCATAGTTATGGGTTCCCCATCTACAAAAACAACGGTTGCATAATTAACTAGGTACCACTCACGTGGCAGATATAGACCTCGTAAGGTGTTGGTC
>JABCKT010000477.1:0-13361 GCA_018858115.1 Tephrocybe rancida | reverse complement strand
AGCTCTGTGTGGAGAAGAAAGTATGCTATGGCACTATGGCACTATACAGTACTACGTAGTGCTAGTTAGCATACTCCGGGTTTGCTGATGTTGGGGATATAAGTAATTGCATAGCCATCCCCGTTATGGTCTCGTTGTTGTCTGCCACAAGACTGGTAGGTCTTCGTCCTCCCAGTGTCGTGGCCCCATTACATGAAAGAATGGGCCGTTGCAAGCACGGCATGGCTGAGATCTGATATTTGGTGGAGGGGGATTAAACACAAAATGATGCACATCCATTCTTCCGAACTTAGAAAGTGTCATGTGCACGATTACACATTTAGAGGTTCACCGCATTCTTGCAGAGACTGCCATGCTTGGTTTTCTTGAGCCCTGGAGTTGCATCATGCATATTTACAGGGCTGCTTTCGTTCACCATTCTATCTCTTGTTGCTGAACCATTGTGAAACCACAGATCTCTCTTTGTCTATAAATCTACTTGGGTAATGGTGAGCAAGGGGCCCACCCAGGCAAGAAAGGTGGGCAGGCGGCCCACAACATAGACATGGACTCAAATGAGATTGTATAGTTGATCTGAGTATGAATGTATATCTTGAGATGCAAGTCAGTAAGAATGTATGATACAAGTTAAGAATGAACACACATCAAGCAAGAGGGCAGGAAAGAAACAGACAGTTAGTGCCCACAAGCTGGCGGTCCATAACAGGAAGGACCGGCAGCACGACAGTTGCCAAATTAGGACAATGAAGAACATGTACCATAATGGGAAACAGCGACACATGCCTGATTGGGTCATATCCTGGGAGGAGCCGTGCAGGTCACATGGCTTCATTTTTTGCAGACAAAATCTTCAGGATGTATAACCTCAATCTATAAATAGATCTCGGAACATCCCACCAAGCTTCCCCCCAATACCGTATACGACCCTATTCTCAAGAGATGACATCGGCATCCTGCATATGCAGTTTAACATAACAAGCCTTTGCATCGAAAAGCTGCTGATCGTTGGCCGACCGAGACGAGCGTGTCGGAGATCTGTGTTTGTGCAATGGAGACCAAGACGAGTGTTCTCAAGATGGGTGTCCGTGCAACATCAGTAAAATGGAGGGGTTGTCTCCGGCATCTTTGTCTCCAGAAGCGTGTCTTCAAGTAGCTTTGTCTCTAGAGTCACGTCTTCTAGTGTCTTTGTCTCTACAAATACATCTTGATCTTCAACAGGGTGTCTCTAGCGTGCTTCAAGGTCTTTAAGCACAATCAAGTTCTTGATGGTCTTTCTTGTCTTCCAAATAGTAGTGGGCATTGTATTATTTGAGTGGTGTTAAATGTACCACAACGCGATATCAGAATGCTATCTCGTGCGAGTGGTGATCAATGTACTTATTGATAAAAAACTGACGAAATGCATCGAGGCTATCACTAGGTAACAACCTCCGCGGCACACGATCTGCTCCCACACGGCCAATCAAATGAGCGGCTCGTAGAATGGTATCGACATGGATCACTGACATGATGCGCTCGCCGTTACGGGCGCAGTCAGGCTCCACGATCCACATGCCAGTCTCTGGACACGGTTCTTCAGAGACACTGGAGAACCAAGTGACGAGTGCACACGGATACTTCCTTCTCTCATGCGTTATCTCGAAAAACAT
Organism: Tephrocybe rancida; assembly: GCA_018858115.1. Taxonomy (NCBI): domain Eukaryota; kingdom Fungi; phylum Basidiomycota; class Agaricomycetes; order Agaricales; family Lyophyllaceae; genus Tephrocybe; species Tephrocybe rancida. The sequence continues at coordinate 11,712 of JABCKT010000477.1, read as the reverse complement.
TCTTACTCTCGCGGCATGTAGCCCCCGGAATCCAGCCAAATCCTCATCCTGCTCAACAAAAATGCAGTCATAGCGAGCCGGGCCACTACACCATGATGGAACTGCTCGAATTCGCTCGCGAAACATGCCTCCCAAGCCCGAAATGTTACTTGGTGCATAAAAGGTGGCAACAGTGGAGGGATAGACACGAATTTTGCCCATAGGGGATGGGCACTCCCCAATAGGAACATCAACCAGAGGAATATCGAGGTTTGGGTGGGTTTGCTCATAAAGAAAGCGAGATATGAGGTCTGGGAATGAGGGGATGTCGTAGTGACCTGCTAGCCCATGAGCGTCAAAAGGAATGGAGGTAACTGTAAATTGATTTTAGGCAGCAGTCTTATCTGCAAAAAGTGTTGAACATACTCGGTTTTCGTGCAAGCGTTACTTCCCCCCATATATCCCGACCATCCATTGCTCCACCATCATCGTCTTCATCGTCTGGGGGTGGTGGTGGGGCCGCAAGCTGACGCTCCACAGAAAAGAGAGACTTCTTGAGCATCCCACGGGAAGTGAAGTTGACTCGTGACGCTGCAAGCTTGTCATTACGCTGATTGACCAATAACATTTGACCCAATGCCTTGTAACGACTCGATCGCCGCCACGGCTTCTTTACGGCACGTATGTGCGCGGATTTGGTGATAGATGAGCAGAGTCCATTGGGAGCTCCAAACTCTTGAATCAGGTGACGATAGTGCTTGAGGGAATGTTGACGCGGGAGGGAGAAGCCTTCAAGACGGACACCAACTTCTTCGAAGATAGTTCGAGCTTGATGGAAATCCCGGACAGCATCATCGACGGCAACCAGATCGTCTTCGTCAAGCACAGAGCGCCGCACAAGGTAACAGAACTCCAGGAAGTGCTTGAGGGCCTCGACCATCCGCCCCGGGACATGCCCAGATATGGCAGGTAGATAAACCTATAGAATTCGCTCAGTGTGTGTATATCATAGCAATGATTGTGTGTGACATACCTTCATGAGGGCCTTTGAGTCATCACCAGTCCATTGTTTGAAACCCCTACCCTCAGGAAAACGTCGAAGTCCAGGAAACGGTGGAACAGCCGCAATACGGCGGTCAATATCAGCTACGATTTTGACAGCTTCGGCATGGGTATGGACGAGCTCCAGATAATCGTTGACCCAGGTAACAAGGTGATCTTTGAATGTGCCTTTGATGATCTGATGAAGGAGATCTGGTGCCATTAGCTCGTGGATGTCCGCGCGCGGGAAAGAGTGTGTGAATGGCTGAAATGAGATTAATTATGAAACCATTGTCCCGGGGGTCATGAGAACATACCAGGATGTTTGAGACTATACCGTAATCATCCCACAGTGACTTCACCCCAAGGACGCCGAAGAGAGACTCTGTGAGGGCTTGCGAACGTCTGCCTCCGGGGCCATCGAGGTCATCGAATCGGGCTGTGCATCTGTCCCCGGGTCCAAATATCAATGCCCATCAGATGAAAGAACTACAGAGAGCTCACCGAGCACACCACCCCTGGACAATGCAAGCTATCAAAACCTGCTCCTGGTAGTCAGCAATATAGGGTCCTAAGCCATAGATAACTCTGCGGAAATAAGCATCAGCAAAGCGCACTATCTCGGGAGTTGTCATGCCAGGGCGCAATGTCTCAAAAATAACACGCAGGGACTCATGAAAAAGACTTCGTCGAAATTTTCGAAACTCATCAGAATCCTTATGTTCAGCATCGGCTAACAAATAATCATGTAAATGAAGATGTAGACACATACAGATAAGGGAACCTCACTTTTCGGAATGGCGAGGAAGGCTACAAGGGTCAGCCCATTGCGATGAGCTCGTCGAATATTGTTGTGAATAAGGCCATTTGAAATGTACAATGGGTAATACTCTGTGTGGCCAGTTGCGATGGATACAGTGGTTTTGTCACTTCCCATGATGACGGGGCAAAATGTTGAGCCATGAGTATTGGGATCTTGCGCGATATCATCCTGCGAAGATGATGTCATTTAGTTGTCACCTATTAACAAATTAAAACCCAGTAATACGCACACAGTGTCGCCAAGGCCAGTTGCTGGACATGAAATCTTGAAACCGCCATTTATTCTTGCTATCATACACACGTTTTGGGGCATGATCCATCTCGCCGTCAAAGTCTGGATTGCCAAGTTGATTGTGCAGCACAACTCGGGGATCGCGATACCACACATCAAACCCTTTTATTTTCCAGGGTTCCGCTTCAATATCAATACTGTCAATGTCACCGTTATAATAAACAGTAAACGACTGCCATGGTGCCCCGCCGATTGCTGTGGAATCGATGACATCATGAAGATGCTGGGTAGAATGAAAAGGAGGCCCCTTATCGCAGTGTCGAGCACCCCAGACTTGCATGAGGTCATTGAGGGTTTGGGAAGCCATTTCATCTCGTCGAAAAAGTAGATCTGCGAGCTCAAATTGTTGCTGATCTTCATAGGGAGAGAAATCACTTGGTGGTGGGTGGTCCCAAGGTGGTGGCGCAGCACCTTCGGGGAGAAATTCGCCATTGCTATCACAAGGAAGCCCTGATTATTGTAAATATGTGAGCAAAATATGTTTTATAAAGTAGTTATTTGATACATACCATTAATCAATGGATGATATTCAGTTATTTCGTGCGGCCGAGCATTTGTGGCATCCCAATCTCCTGTGGCATTCATACCAAAATCATCATCGCCAGGTGGCTGTTGCTGAGGTGAATGTGGAGGGGAATGATGGGCTTCTGGGGGTGGAGTTTCTGCTGGTCGATGCCTTGGAGCAATGTTCATGTGTTTGGCAAGAAAGTGGCGGTTTGCCCCCGACGCACTGCTGAATAGTTGGTTACATGTTAAAATACGGCAGGGGATGTCCCTAGGTCTGAAGGAAGTTGTTGAAGGAGGCATGAGTACAGTGGATTATGAGATTTCAGGCAGCACTCAGGCTGACTTGGAACTTAGATCAAATCGGAAACGGAACTGGAAAAAAATTCTTTCTCCCAAAGAAACACAAACATAACATCTCTCTCCTTTTCGCTCATTATGCCCAGAGGTATCAAGATCCCTCAGCAGCTTCCACCTGGTCTGAAAACCCGTTCTGGCAACAAGACAACTCACCCTGCTGCCGCAGCTGGCCTAGTCCCGAAGCCTCGTGCTTCGAGGGAAGAAGCACAGGAAAAGCGAGATCAACTTGCCCGAGAGAAGAAGGAAAAAGATGCAGCGGCTGTTGAAGCGCAGCTGCGTGCAGCAGAGGTTGAAGATACACTTCGTCGCGAGGATCTTGATCGAGAGCTGATGGCTAACCACCCGCCACATAGTGGAGCCTCCATGTTCAAGCCGCCAGCAAATACTGCTGTGCGATCAACTGCCAAGGAACTCGGTGAGCCCTCTTCCTATTGATAAGTGCCACAAGGTCCCTGACTTGGTCAAGCGGCAGTTTCATCCCATACTCACGACACGACACCAGGCTATGAGTCTGGTGATTCCGGGATCAACAGCGGGAAGGAATATGTCCCTCCGCCTGCACCTGATGGTGATTCCGATTCCGATATCGAGTCTGAAGACAGCGATGATGAGGACAACACCATACTGGTACAGGATCAAGGATCTAAGCGAGGCAGAAGAAGGAAACCATGCCGTAACAACATATCCGCATTAAGATCCACTGACACCGCATCAGGGACTGGTGGGAAGAGAAAAGCAGAGTGCGTCTTACATTTCTCTCTCTCAATTGTTTTGAGATAATTAATGGAGTGATCGCCAGCGATGTTGAGCCCACGTCAAACAAATCCAAGAAAAAGAAAAACAGCACCAGCGGCAAGGCTGCCTTCGACGCTAAGTGGCTCGAAACAAGCAAAGCCCGTGGTGCCAAAGCCATCGCTGCTGCAGCTGCAGCCATTCAGGACGACGATTCTCTCGTGAAGATGGGTGGATTTGTTGTTGATGACGAGAATGACGAGATTGAGAAAAAAGCTGTGAGAAACGTAGGAGCCGGTCCAGCTGCCAAGAAGGCACCAATGGTATGTGTTGCAGTCCTCACGAATAGTATTGCTGACGGTGGTGGATCCTACAGGCTATAGTTAAAGTTGTTCCCAACAAGCACGTGGTCACAATGACCGAACTCCGCGGGGGTTCGAGGAAGTGGAATCTCACTCACTTGCCTCTTGACACATCGACCAAGTTCATGAATGAGGTGGTTCCTCTGGCCAAAGAGAAGGTAGGAACCCTTGCACCGTGGGCTAACCTATCTTCTGCAGAGCTTCAAAAGATCATTGATATGGTGTATGGCGTGGGAGCCTACACTGTCCAAGGCGGGGACGTCTGGAATGGTCTAGTAAGCTGTCACTCTTCATTCAGTTTAATCTTGTTCAATCTGTTTCAGATCTCTTACCGGCTTCAGAGCTGGCGCAATGGCTTTGCGACTGCCGCCATTAACGTTGTAGAGTCCTACTTTGACGATCCCGACAACAGAGACATACTCAGCACTCCTGAAAATCGTCGCAAGGCCGTAGATTGGTTCTTGGACTGGCAGGGCAAAGAGGGTCAGGAGACGGCTCCATACCAATGGAAGCAATGTGTTGATAGAAGTGATGGCAGTCGCCGCAAACGAGTACGCCATCTATACCTCCTATCACTGTTTGTTGTGACAGCAAGACCTTTTTTTTAGGGATTCTGTGAAGCGCCTTTCATTGTCCATACCTTCGCTGTTGCGCACCTCTCCTTTGTCACCCCACCAGATCTTGAAGACCCCGAAAGCGAGCTACCTGTTGGGGCCCTTATTCTTTCACTTCAAGCGGTATGCATGCCTAGCCGTTCTCGCTTTCTATTGACCTTGCTAACACACTTCTTCTCCAGGTTGAGCACGCTCTCAAGGAGTACCAGAAGGACGGAACCCGTTGAGTCGATACTTCGAGGAACAGGGATTTCTCTTTCGACAACTACGGGGACACCAAGATACGTCAACGAACCACGAAGGGGCGAGTGATTGACCAGTTTGAGAAGAGAGCAACACACTACATCTCCCCGATCAACAACCTTGACCGTACGAAGCACTGGAAGCAAATCTTAAGTGAGGCCAACGATATAATCCTTGGACTGTCGAAAGGTCGCCGCAAGTCGCGAAGCCTGTCGTGTACCAGCTCTGACTCACCCGAAATGGTTCCCGAAGTGGAGGAGTTTGTACTGGAGTCCGACAGCTCCGTATCTGAGTCCGAGGCCACCGTCGATAATGAAGCTGGTATGTGGTATATTCTTTTGTTACATGATGCCCTTGCTGATATTCAAACTTAGATGATGTCATTTTCGGCAGCAAATCTTTTCCCTCAGCCTCAGTAAGGACTCCAGACGCCTGTCAGTATCCTTGTATCTCTCCACAGTGTGCTCAACGTTGATGTTTGTGTCCAGGAATGATCAAGAAGTACCCGCCATCGTGAATCGTGATTGGTTATCATTACTAATCCGCATTATGTACCTACGTAGCTACGGTTGTGCGGTCAAAACTACATATCAGAATTCCAAAGACGTAATTGAAAGCTATACAGAGTGCAAAGTAAGCATCTTTGAGAGATGAGAAGTCTTTGAGTATGTCTGGGTGAGTGTCTTCATAAGCTCATCCGGTCTCCCAGAGATCTTGGGGTCTCTGCAAGAAGTCGGACATGGAATATCAAAGACGTAGGTTCTTTTATGTCTTTTGTATCTTCGAGCTCTTTGGCATCTCCGTAAAGACACAAAAGATCTCAAAGACAAACCCACCGTTTTACTGATGAATGGAGGACGAGGACAGAAGCTTGGAGTAGCGTATCTGCTCCTTGTTATTCATGTGACCGGGACGATACCGGTAATTTGTACTTTCCATTGTGGTAGGGCTGAGTGTCCTACACAGGAAACACCAGCCTTACCGTCTTTTCTTGTTCTCGCTACAATTTACGTGCTTTTGATACCTATTTTTACTTTACACGCGCGGCACCGTTACATACTCGTCTCCTTTCGCAACGCTGATTTCTCCGTGATTCTTTACAGATTTCTACTCCATGCGTGCTCAGCTACGTATGACCTACGCGTGTTCGAGCCCCGGCTCCGCCCTCGATCCCACTTGCAAAAGTACTACGCATGTCGAGACTGGGTTTCTATACAGATTTTCACGTTACCTTACCACTCTTCCCTTCCCACACATACACGCACCATCATTCCTCGCGCTGGGATCAGACTAGGCGCTGGAGACGGGCATATCAACAACTGGATGGTAGGGTTGAAGCTCGCGACACCTGGGCACGTCAAGCTGCATCTGTTGGGGTCCAGACTGCACCCCACTGCTGTTGCCGAGCTCCCCGAGTCATTCCCGGTCCGAGAGTGTTCTGATTCATAACCAAAATCTTATCTTATCCACACTCATCATTTTCACTTCTTTTCGAGTTTCTTTAGTGTCACTGGCATGTATATAGGTGTACGCCCACCTTTCGAATGGCGTATTGAATCTTTCTTTCAGTCACCACCATCTTCCTACTTAAGTCCTTGTCCCTGCGCGCCACGGCCGCTTCCGCAACTACAACAGCGAGTACGCTCGTCTACCTCAAGCCATCAACCCTGCACCACCGCGTGCCTACGTTACGTCGTTTCTTTCTCTTTTAGTCTGATTTCGAGTTCTCCTTCTTTTCATTCCCACTTTCATTCGAGGTCTTTTGATCTCTCTTTTCTGTCCACTTAGTTTATCTCAGCCTCGCGGCGTCTTTCTGTGGGAGACGACCGGATCCCGTGCTCACAAGAGGATCATATTTCTCTTCCACACCATCTACTCCCAAGTAAAGTCTCGAATCTCTCTCTTCCGCGAGGCCCGGAGATAACGATAACCACCTCTATCCTGTCCGCCGCCTTGGGTCCTACTTCTCTACTGCTGCGAAGTGCTTCGAATACAGGGACTCCAAAACTTTCACCTTTCATGTTGTTGGTGCTGCAAAAGATCGTCCGCGCTGCACAACATTTGCGGGTACAAGTTGAATGTGGTTTTGAGGGTGGACCTGCTATATTAATGATATATTTGCCGTGTGCGTACTTCGCATGAACGTATCCTCTTCTCATAAGTGCTTTACCGTTATGCTCCCTTGTTCTTCCCTTTGTAGATTTTCTAGATTTTAGCAATATAGTTACACAAGAGGAGGACTTGGCCTTTGTCTCAACGAGTGTCCCCATCGCCTGTTGGACTAACAGTCTAAAATCCAAGCATGCGCAGAATGACAAAGGCACCACATGGTCCTTCGCGTCGGCGTGTCGGGTTCCTGACCTTGCGCCCCACATACCGTTTCAATGCACCCGCATTTTACCAGTCCAGAGCAAAGAATCTATACCATGTTCAGCCGCCACAGTCACCAAATTCCACCTCCTTCAGACCGGTGGACTCGCATTTCGTGCGTCGGACTTATCTCATTAGGACAGAGAGCCGAACACCCCACGACTGAGAAGCTTGTCGCGGTTCCAGCGTCAATACTTAGGGATTCAGCAACGGGAGCACCGACTGTGGCGTCACCTCCTGCAGTACAGTAGCAGCCCTTCACCACTCGCAGCAGCCCAAAGGACGTTGGTGCCTGAACCTGTCAAGCATGCAACAACATACAGTGGTTTGTACACAGTGCGCCCACAGCATTCATGGCCACATCTCTCTTTCTTGGTATTTTTGTTCCGGGTCAACATAACAATGTAATGACATGAAATATTTCTGAGAATGACATTTACCTTATTTCTTTGTTGTGTTATTGACGATTTCGAGTGCATGTTGATTTTAACTTTGAAGGCGGGAAGGTAAATACGGTTCACGTTGTTTTGCGAATGCGAATGCAGGCAAGACTGAAGACTATAAGTACGTCATATGTACGCTGGGTATTGTGGCGTGATTATGGTTCGGGAGGTGCAGCCGCTTGTGCGTGTGGCTCGTCGGCAGGAATACTGAACGCCATCGCGGTGTCGTGTATCGAAACGATGGAAAAGGGCCCATGCACAAGAAAGATTGTGATTGCTGGATACACAAACTAATGACACTGAGGGAGGTAAAACACCACAGGGAAAATGTCACATACTGAGATGCAGGTGTAGAGAGCATTTAGGACACCAAAGGCCCAGAGAAATGATGTGCTTTGGATATAGGCCTTTGCCATGTACATCCCAAGAAATGTGCTCTGTATTATGCCACAATTAGAAGCATCAAAGCTGGTGTTAATCTCATTCTGTACATACCTGAAGAACCATATAAGATGCTCCTGAATCTACGAGAAGGACCAAGATGCTTCGCAGCTTAAACATCCGTTGATATTGCTCCCCCAAGTTTGCCTTGATGGCTATTAGGTGTGTCCTGACATTTGTCACTATCATCAGTAATGTTCGCGACAGAAGAAGTACAAACAGACATCAGAACGTATCCAACGAAGCCTGTAGCAACCAGGTTCATTACTAATGAGAAGACTAAGGCAGCTATGCCAATGTTGGATATTGTGGAAGCAAAAAAATGGAAGCATGATAGCCTCCAGGGGTCAATACTGCAGACAGATAGCCCAATGTGAATGCTGTTGAAGGAGATCAGCATCAACTGGAACTACATATATAGGTAGAACATTGTACAAGACATACCAAAAGTCAGTATCCACATGAAAATAGAGAGGTACAGTGCCCATCTCTGCTTCTGGAAAACGACCCAAGCTAGCCAGATAATGAAGGCATCATTAAATATTGGCTATGTAAAATCAATGTTTGAGACGTAGCCAATGGTCCCACTTGATTGACACGAAACTGACCGGCAATGTTTCCGCCCAGATAACCGCAAAGTCGAGTTTACGAGCTTTTGAATCATATGACAGAGTGCGATCAAGCAGAGGCATGGTGTCATCTGTGAAGAGATCCCAATATAGCGATGCATAGGATGACTGCATTGCGACATCCACAGAGAGAGCAACAAAGCCAATGAGGCAGATGGTAGTCGGAGCCCAAGAACCAGAAGTTTTCCGCTGATGCCCGAGACATGTGTGAGTTAGTCACAGATTGATATTTACAGATATGTTGCAGTTACACACTTGACGGAGGAGCTAATAACCATTATGGTCAGGGGTGCGAGGATTCCTGGTGATTCGGGAATTTTTATCAGAGGCGTCACGGGGAACAAACATACAAGTCGCCTACCATACAACAATGACGAGGATACAATAGCGATTGTGTGACGTGTCTTCGTTTAAAAATGTACCAGCCTCCGAGAGGATTGACCTATCTTCTAAGGACAATACCATAGTACTCCTAGGGTAGGCGGCTGCAGTGGGCGGCTGGCAATATGAAGATCAATTCAATGTCGGGGGTCACCAGCGGTCAGTGAGTTGTGGAGATCAAGCAGACTTGACAGTGGCCAGGTTTGTGAGATTCAGAGGGCCGAAACTGAAAGTCCTGACAGCAGACAAGTCCGGATGAGTTGTAGAACGAACATGCATGTCCGTCAAGTCGAGCTGTATATTTATCTTCTGCCAGCAGCCCACTTAGAACATAGCATATATGCCCGTGACGGTTATAGAACATGATGCTGGGATGAAGTTGTGGCCTATAACAACAGTGAATCTGTGTTGGGAAGGCACAAGCCACGTCAAGTGTCAAAGTTGTCCACGTTACAAGCCAGTGAAGCCACCTCTAGTTGTAGTAAATATTTGAAATTGGTTCTTATTAATCACTTCTGATACCTTTTGACTCCCACTGGCTTTTATCCGCGACATCCTGCTGTAAGAGTCAGAGATTCTGCGATAGGTTGCACACCATCTCCACCCCAGTTGCCCGACGTGTGTGTATCGCGGAAAGGTGCATTCAAATTAGATGCGTAATTATAATATCTATGTAACATAGATTTTCCACGGTGGACTGATCAGGGGCCACGTCAGTATAATATACTCCTCCTCCAGGTGAATGTCACTAGGAAACAAAGAACCTGATGAGTCGATCTATACTTACTGTGTCATCATGTCCGCTACAGTCGCAGTTCTGGACTACTCGGACACAGCGATTTCTGTTGATAGATGCCGAGTCTGGTGGAAGTAGGACACTATCCCAAATCAGTGTTGATGAATGCTTTTCATTATGAATCGTTGCTGCATAATGTGGGCGGCGAAGATTGGATGAGTAGGGGTTCAGTAAAATTAGACCTCGTTTCATCTACTAAGAGATTACATCAATCCAAAGGAACGTCAAGCGCAGGGCAAGCAGAGTAAAATGAGCATGAGAGACATAGATCATATCGCAGCGTACAGAGTCCGAAGTTCCCTCGATCCCCGAAGCTTGTTGAACGTGTGCGAGAAGAGCTGCAGGTCGCGCAGGAGCTCAACTGTATCGTTCGTGATCTTCAATTTGCCTAAAACACGTCAGATTCTGAATTTGAAAGAGCAGAACCTACAGAGAGGGTCAAGTAACAGATAAGAAATCGACAGCCGCGGTGACTCTGGTTTGACCTGAAATGTGGTGATTGGCTCATTGGGATGTGATCTCCAGTCTCCAATGTTTGGGTCAAACCTGTGGTTTAGGTGTGTTGTCGGGTCGCTGTATATGAGGCCAATTGGGCCTAGGATGGTTTGGAAGTACGGTAGCCTCGGTGTATCGGTCAGCAACTATAGCTCTACAATAGTAAGAAAATCCAACGAAGACAGGTAGAACACAACATGTTGTTACTTGTCAACACGGCTGGCACAATAAGCTGAAAGCTTCCTGGGTACAATCCCACTCTACAGTTCCAGGCAGGCAGTGCCCCCCAAACATGAACGCCTTTGTATCTCAATCTGCCCACAAAATTTTTGGTGAGAGTAACATGAGATCCGCACCCAAGCTTCTGCGGTATCTGAGCCATAACGTATACTCAAAATGCTCTTGATTCTCGACTTGGAAGCTAGTTGGAGTTTTGATCGAAGGGCCACGGGTCGCACGGCATCTCATCCATCAGAGTATGGGAAGATATCAGTGTCTTTTCCCGTGGGGGTTGAGAGCTACTAAGGGGGTGGACTCAGAAGGGTAGGAGGGAAGGCGCGAGATGCTGAGGGTGTCTACTGTCGGGGATTATATTGCTCATGGTGGTAGGAGATATACAACATCGGCCTAGAGGGCTCTATGTACAACTAGATATGTTTAGCATGATTGTGAGGTATGATCTGGGGACACACCTCAAGAGCGTGGAGCTCGGGTCCTTCAGACTCCCTTGTACCTCACTCAACGTCGGGACGCCGCACAACGCCTGAAATTTATAAGGCCTCGCACCACATCTTGATCATGAGCGGCCACGGGAGACGTTGTAGTCGATGTCATATGGCGGCAAGCAATTCTAATGTGTAGTTTACACAAACTGCGACTAATTGGGTATCGATTTGTAGTGCCACTGATAATAGGATACCACTCTCACAACCACCACGTTGTCTCCGTGACTGACTCGTCGAATGTGATTTCCTTGGATCCATGCAAGTACTTACTCGTATCCTGCAGATGAGTGGGCCGGATGATAGTAGTGGGTGGTAAAAGTCATCACGACCACATGACCTCGACGTGGTCCGTCGCTTAGTCTGACTCTGAGTCTAAGCGACTACATCAGGAAAACGGGAAGGTGCAGATATGTCCTTGCGGAGTTTACAATTGTCTCCCAATAAGACATCAAAGGTTCAAAACATATAAGACCTGACAATGGC
>JABCKT010000476.1:0-13391 GCA_018858115.1 Tephrocybe rancida | reverse complement strand
GCCTTCGTCTTTGATTCCGGAGAGCACAGCGACCCCCTTTTTAACACCCCTGCCGGTGGAAAGGCCACTCTTTCCCCGTGGGGTGCCCACTAGAACCCGCTGTCTCCGACCTGCCCCCCCCCCCCCCCCCCACAGGCGCATCGGGAATCCGACTGTCGAAGCATTCGAGAAGCGCGTCGCGGTGCTTGAGGGCGGCGCCTTCGCTGTCGGTGTCGGGTCCGGCCAGGCTGCGCAGTTTATTGCCCTGACGACACTCGCGCGGTCGGGCGAGAACATCGTCGGTGCGTATCTGCAAACAATCACTACTCCTATTCCCTCACATCCGATCAGCATCCTCATTGCTCTATGGGGGCACGTACAACCAGTTCAGCATCCTCTTCGAGCGGTATGGCGTCAGTGTGAAATTTGCCAACGGCAACGATCTCGCATCGATAGAAGCGCTCATCGATGACAAGACGAGGGCGATCTTTTGCGAGAGCATAAGCAACCCGCGCTACAACATTTGTGACATGCCGCTCATAGCGGAAGTTGCACACCGACACGGCCTCCCACTCGTCGTGGACAATACGTTCGGAGCGTGTGGATTTATCGCGCGGCCCCTCGATATGGGCGCGGATATTGTGGTGGCGTCGGCAACAAAGGTGAGCGCGGGTTCTGGGTGTTGATCATACAGTTGCTGATGTTTGTTGTAACAGTGGATCGGGGGCCACGGCACGACAATCGGCGGTGTCATCGTCGACAGCGGGAGATTTGATTGGAGCAAATCCGCGCGCTTCCCGGCGTTCAATACCGTTATCAAAGGTACCTCACGCGCAGGACTCGACGGGCTCGTCGGGCGCACCTACTACGAGGTGCGTATATTATCGGTGACGCAAACCATGACTTACGTCTGCATCGGCAGGTCCTCAGGGAGAAAACGTTCACGACAAAGCTGCGCTTCGAAATCCTGCGCGACCTTGGTGCTTGCCTCTCCCCACAAGCAGCTTGGCTCCTCATTCAAGGCTGTGAGCTGCCTTCCATTCATCCCTCATTCTCTACGTGCCTCATTTCTTTCCACCAGTGGAGACGCTCTCCCTCCGCATCGAGCGGCACCTCTTCAATACGCTCGCGCTCGCCAAATACCTCGAGGCACACCCCAAGGTCTCGTGGGTCTCGTACCCAGGGCTCCCCTCGCACGAGGACCACGAAATCGCGAAACGTCTGCTGAACGGCAAGTTCGGATGTGTACTGAGCCTCGGCGTCAAGGGTGGTAAGGGCCGGGACCTTGTGGACAAGCTCAAGTTACACTCGCATTTGGCGAACCTGGGAGACGTACACTCGCTCATTATCCACCCCGCATCGACGACCCATGGACAGCTTACGGAGGAAGAGCGCCAGGCGGCGGGAGTGACCCAGGATATGCTTAGGGTCAGTGTGGGGATAGAGCATATTGGTAAGCACGCCTTCCACCATGGAGAGCGTGACGTGCTAATGAGGTGTTTGTTCCATGTATAGACGATATCATTGAGGACTATGAGATTGCGTTTTCAAAACTGGATGTGGAGACGGAAGAGGACATTGGGCAAGGAGCGTGAGCTTGCAGCACTGCAGACACGGTTGATGCACATCCTCGCGTCCCCGTGTGCCGGTGCTGTCTCCAGCTGCCCGACGCCCGGGTGTATTGAGCGAAATCCCTACAGGAAGCATACAGTATGTATATGCACAATATTGTTGGCAACGATTTGATAGACACCACAAATGAAAAGTAGTTTTCGTTGCACACAACTCAAGCTGTCGTAGTTCCAAATTCACAGTGTGTGCGGTGGCACAGAGATTCCCATTGGGGGATCGCGCGATGCAGGTTTAGTGGACATGCAAGGTGTTTCGCCAGCGGCACAGTTTCACTTATATCCTATGCATCAGCAAAATAACAAGACGTAAAAAAGCGACGTCGACGTCTTGCCATGTTTTTCTTATTTCCCAAGACTCTTTCATCTGTCTTGTGTCTTGTTATGCGTCTTTCGCGGTATGCTCGGAATTCAAAACAAGATCCATCTATTGCCGTATTTAATACACGTGCTGTCTGGAGTACGCTGACCATGCAGACGAGCCTACTTGCGCAATTCCTGGCAAAAAAGTAGCGCCGTATCAGGTGCTCCGATCTGCTCCCCGAACGCCGGCCGCCTAAATAGGTGAGCCGTAATCGTGCGCGCCTGGCGACTGCCTGACCTGCGCAGGCAGCCTGCGTCACCATACCTCCGTCTTGAGGATTGAGCCCGTACATCCAGCACCAAGGTCAACACTTTCGGCACAGGGCTCGTGTTCCCGAGCGACTCCCCAGTGTCTATGAGTGCGAGTAAAGGTTAGCAGCACCGAGGGGCAAAGCTCGCTGACGCATCTCGGGACCATCTTGGTTGCCTGTCGGTTCCTCAAGCTCCTCCCCCCTTCTTGGAGCCTCATATCCCCCAATGCAATGTGGTAAGAAGAGGTACTGTCATGCCAAAATTGATTTAGTTTCAAAATAGTGATGGAAACATACCTCTGTACTTTGAACTGGGACGGGATAAGGTCAACCTATCGATATCGGGGGCCCAGGCCCTGCGGCGATCGCTATCGCAAGTGAGTTCTCCAAATCCGGCGCCTTGCCTCACCATGTCCACGGCTCCTACTTCTTCTGTAACGGATGAAGGGTGTTAATGTAAGGCGTTCGAGCAGGGACGAACGGAGAGTCACAGCATGCTCGTGAATTGCAACCTATCATAAAGTTACAATTGAGGCTGGAGGCACAGTCAGTGCTGTAAATCAAAATTTATACGAGTATAACACATACAGGACGCTTGAAGATACTACCAGTCTGAGGCAAGTCTGAGGTCGTGCCACTGTCAGTTTGAACATTGGAATTTGTACCACTCATTGACCACCTCCGGGTTGAGAAGATACACCAAGTGTGTGAACTGATGTTATATTGATGCTGAGATAGAGTTTTCATGAAAGAGGTGGTCAGCGATTTGGATGGTGGCACCGTTGACGAGACTCATTTTACCAACCAATGGGAGCAACGAATCATTTAAAACTCAGATCCCCATTAGGCAACATGTGATATTTTGTTGACAAGAACAAATTTGTTCCGACGCGTCAACAAGTTTGCGCCCTCCCTATCTTGGCCCTATCTATGTGAATATGCTCATAGATCTGCTAGGCTTGCCACGTACACCTCCTCTCGCGCAGAACAACAGATATCTGTCATGTAATACTACTAAGGAGTGCCTAGAGCTTCTTTGAACGTCGTGGCCCGAGAACCTGCTCGAGGCATTTACTGGCTGCTCCGCCCTTTCCTACGTTTTCCCACTCACGATCAAGGACAAAATATGGGATATCAACGTGATTAATTCTGCGTGGGAGTGCAGGACTTTACCAGATGCTGTACGAGAACTTGTATCACGGTGAAGAACGACACTAACAATCCGCCTCAATAGTTCAACTCTCATTTCCAAGTCGCAAGTCGCAAGGTCACTGCCGCACACTAACAAAATATATCTCTATGTTTGAAGACGAAGACAAGTGGTATGTACCCTTGACCTAATTACAAGCCCAAGACAATTGAGCGCAAGGACCTAGATGCGGCAAGCAGAGGACCTTGAAAAGATTCCCCAGCTCGGACGACCTTGTTACCTCCACTCCGCTTCTTCTACGGTTTGGCGCCTGTAGGCTTCGAAATCTGATCGACTTGCTATACCACCGCCTGATCCTCTCGTGCAGATCTAGCCCTGACTCCCAGCTTGGCCTCAGGCTTGACAGCGATTCGAATTTCGCTGTGTAGGTGGCTAGTAATATGACTATGCTCTGCCGCTCTATGTGCATCGAGCTTTGCCAGGCCCCGGGAGACTCCTATATACATTGACTCTGTCCAAAATTTGGGCCCCAAACGGGCTTCCAACACGCTATATTTTTCGCTTTTTCCGACCTCAAATACGCTATCATGGGCATCGCCTGCCAGAAAAACGGCACGTCGACATGTGTTTGTCTCCTGTTAGGCGCCCGTTCTTCATTGGACCCCTTTACGAACGCCCATAGTTAGCTTCCTCGTACACACAGAGAAAAAAGCGAATATACCACTCTACATGAGATACAACGCCGGATTTTGGATTTAAATCCTATGTGTAAAGTGAGGTTAAATCCACTAACCAAATCTGGACCCATTTTTTCTCTGGGCAGAAAATTAAACATCGGGGTTGTATCCCGTATTCTACAATATCTTAATAAATGATGTGCAAAGCGCCAGGGAAATCGGATGTGTGGTAAGTGACTGGGTTCTACCATCTTTACCAGAATCCTCATGTTTTGATCAGTCAGTGATCGGTGAGCCATCTCTGGTTGCCAACGGATGTTTGTGATATGAATTGATATGAATATTCAATGTTTTTATATACCAACCTAAGTAGGGGAACAAGTCTTTCACGCTTATATTTGAACTGACCAGTTGAGCAAGGAATTTTGTGATGGTGGTGATGGAGGAAAGCTAAGCCTTCGCCGATAAAGTTCTTGCTGATACGAATACCAACAAGTCTCAAACTTGAAGCTTGAAGTTCCCACTTGCTCGATAGGTATTTAAATGATTCTACCCATTCAGATTGTTTATACAATGTGTTGCAGCTACGAAATGAGGACCCGTTTCGAAATCGCGCTTGGCAGAGAGCAAATAAGTGTCAACATCATGAAACTGTTTTTGTTTTGTTGGCCTGGGCGGACGTTGCCCATCGCAGAAATACGCTATAATCTGGAGAAACATATATAGAGGAGTATCCCGGGGCCTGCGTTGCCTGAGGGTTAGTCACCCTCCGCGATGTGCTGTTGCCTGGCGCATATAAGTAACTGCACTATGGCTTCACATATCCTCAACTACTATGGATATCAACATCAGCCCCGAGAACCTCCCTGCCTTTTACCCACTCACCGGTCGTAAACTGCGGTTTGAGACGCTGCAGGCGCGCCTACACCAACACACTATCAAAATCATAGCTCACACACTACACAGCTGCACGGTGGTACGCCCTGCAAAGACCCTGCGACGAACGCCAAGACAATCCCAATCTACCCCTCCGCCGCGTTCGTCTTTGACTCCTCAGCGCACAGCGATGCCCTTTTCGACATCTCATCCAATGGCCAGGCGAACATGTACTCGTGCGTGTGTACCACTCACAAACAAATTGCCATCTGACCTTGCGCAGGCGCATCGGGAACCCGACAGTAGACGCGTTCGAAAAGCGCGCAGCGGCCCTCGAGGGTGGCGCCCACGCTATCGGCGTCGGGTCCGGCCAGGCCGCGCAGTTCCTCGCCCTGACAACACTCGCGCGATCAGGCGAGAACATCGTTGGTACGTACTATTCGTCGACAAGTGCCCCTCCCACCCACTCATCCCCACGCAGCATCCTCGCTCCTCTACGGCGGCACTCACCATCAGATGAGCGTCCTGTTCGAGCGGTACGGCATCCTCGTGAAATTCGCTGACGGCAATGACCCTGTATCGATGGAATCCCTCATTGACGATAAGACCAGAGCCGTATACTGCGAGACCATCAGCAACCCGCGCTACAACGTTCCCGACATGCCAGTCATTGCGGAGGTCGCTCACCGTCACGGGCTCCCGCTCGTCGTGGACAACACGTTCGGCGCTTGCGGGTTCATCGCGAGGCCCTTCGAGATGGGCGCAGATATTGTGGTGGAGTCAGCAACGAAGGTACCACAGCTGACCTCTGAATGTTACTAGGCCATGGGGTTACTAACGTTCTGTTGGCACAGTGGATCGGAGGCCACGGTACGACGTTGGGCGGTGTCATTATCGACAGCGGGAAATTCGACTGGAGCAAGTCCACACGCTTCCCCGCGTTCAACACCGTTATCCAAAGCACGGAATCGCGCGCGGGGATCGATGCTCTTGTCGGGCACACGTTTTATGAGGTGTGTGTGTGTGTGTGTGTGTGTGTCGGCAGCGGCGTGGGCTGTGACTTACATTCCCGTCACCAGGTCCTCAAGGATAGAGCGTTTACAACGCAAGCGCGCTTCGAAATTCTGCGCGACGTCGGGGCTTGCCTCTCCCCACAGGCCGCATGGCTCCTCATCCAAGGCTGTGCGTACACTCTCCCCTCGTTCCCTCCCTTGTTTACACAGTATCTCCACTAGTGGAAACCCTCTCCCTCCGCATCGAGCGGCACCTCTCCAACGCGATGGCGGTCGCCAAATACCTCGACGCACACCCCAAGGTCGCGTGGGTGCTGTACCCAGGGCTCCCCTCACACCCGGACCACGAAATTGCGAAGCGTCTGTTGAAGGGCAAGTTTGGTTGCGTGCTGAGCTTCGGCGTCAAGGGCGGTAGAGGGAGGAAGCTTGTGGATAAACTGAAGCTGCATTCGCATTTGGCGAACCTGGGCGACGTGCATTCGCTCATTATACACCCTGCGTCGACGACGCATGGACAGCTCACGGAGGCAGCACGCCAGGCGGCAGGCGTAACCCAGGACATGCTCAGAGTCAGTGTGGGGACGGAGCATATTGGTAAGCAAGCCTGTCACTGCGGATAGTGTAACATTCTAATGAGGTATTTGTTTCGTGGATAGATGATATCATAGAGGACTATGAGATTGCGTTCTCACAGCTGGATGTTGGCACAGATGCGGAAACGGCAGCGGGCTCTGGGCAAGGAGCATGAGCTTTGCAATACTGCTGCCACGGTCAGCAGCATACCCATAAGTGAACAAAACATATACAATTTTGCTGGAATCCCTTTAACAGACGTAACGAATGAAAAGAAGTTTTTCAGCACGCGACCCGAGCTATCGTAGATCCAAATTTACAACGTGCAACTCCGAGGTCCGATAAGACTTAGTTCACCCGTGGACCCGCGCATCAAGACTCGCCATGTATGTACAGCAGTGGCGCAGAGATACCCCTTGGGAGATAACACGCGATGCGGGGTTGATGGGCACGTAAATGCTTCGTCATCAGTACGTTCGATGTCAGAAGCCCGGCTGGTACTAGTGACCCAAGGCGTTGGTTGAGGGTTACATCTACGCCGAAATCAATGGGCTCGATGATGCTCCAAATCCATTGATTTGCGCGTTCATTTGGTGATAATCAGGCTCACATGGACCCCGAGAGGCTCATGCCTAATGCGACTTGAAACCGATAAGTACCATGTACAAGATACATCCAAAATTATTAGAGTGTACTTTCAAGAAATCCAAATTACCCCCAGGATATTCAAACCCCTCAGCCATTATTCATATTGGATAGCTATTGGAAAAGTGTGTCGTCAGGATCCATCGCCTCCGCCTCTGGCCACCTGTCGAATGATACAAAAGTCTCCACCGTTTGAACATTGTTATTCAGCCAGTCGAAGCCTGGCAGCATGGCAATAGGGTCCCATGTCCCTAACCTCAACCTATCAAGCGGGAACCCTATCGCAATGCGCTGCTCCACGACTTCAACGACCGTGTGAATATTGTCTTCATCGACGAGAAGTGAAAGCGTTTGCAGCTCTGGCCAGGGAACATTCCCGAAGTTAGGGCTTGAGAGTAGTTGTAAGACCGCCGATGTTCCCCGATCATAGATTGCGAACGAGGTGATAGTTGGCAAGATGTCGAACAGCTCCGCGTAAATGTCGACGGTCAAATCCGGGTCAATGAGAATCAGCTCTCGCAGCAGAGGAAACTTGAGCGAGATGAACGGCACAGCCAAATAGGGTTGGATGTCGCGCTGCCTAATGTCTTTAAGAACAATGGACGCAAGGGAAGGTGCGATAATTCCAAGAAGAAGTCCACTGTACACATCACCACTAACGCCGCATATTCGGAGACAACGTAATGTCGGAATATGGATGGGATCGTTGAGTCCCGGCCAGTGGGTCGCTGTATATCCGATCAGGTCTCCATAGATAGAAAGATTTCGCAATGTCGAAGAGGAAGTGACCATTTTTCGGAAGGTGGAATAATTGATTGGGGTCATCACGGTCTGATCAAGATGAAGCGTTTGTATATCATCGAGCGGCGTGCATATAAGCGAGAGTGCTACGCCACGAAGACGCACGAAGGTAAGGTGTGGCGCTCCGTTCCCGATAAACATTCGTGGATGAGGAGGTCCAGCAAACCCTCCCTCCAATTGGATTGAGACTGACAAATGTTTTAATTCTGGCATGGGAATGTCGCTGAAACGCTGTATGAGTGAATGTACCCCGGACTCGACAGAATTGATGACGAGCTGCCGATATCGTTGAGAGTATGGAACAATCGCGTCGATTTGCGCCATGATGAGTGGGCTGATATAGAAAGGAATGCTGGTTTCTATGCGCACAGATAACCAACATCCTTCTGATCGTGCCAAGTAAGCTCCCATTTCTGCCATTGAGATGTGGGGAGTGAGGAGGATGCTTGACCAGAGCAGGGGTGATGTCATGGCCACGTCTCGAAAATGTGAGCTGACATGGGTGACGAGGATCTCGAATGACTGATAAATCGCCAGCTCTGTTGCATCCGATGCATCGTCAAATTCCGTATCCTCCCATTGCAAATCCTGGCCCACTCTGAAGATCCTCACTAAAAGATCTGAAGGGAGTGAGTAGATCGGCCTGAGCTGGTTGGCGGCTCTATTGGACTCCAACTCAGAGTCCGATCGTAGTGTCGCGGAGTTCAGAATGAATGGCTTGGTGTTAAGCTGAGGGCTGCTGTCCTGCGGAGGCATGACAGAGTCTGAGGAGAGCCAGCTCATCGAAGATGAGAGTTTAAGTGAGCGGACGTTCTTAAGACGGCTTACGTCGTGAATTCGCCAACTCCCTGCTAACTTTGAACCAATTTGAGTTACTTCTTTAGGCGCATGCCTTGCCAATTCCGAATTACAAACCTGCTAAACCATTTTGTCTCCTTGAAATTTCAATCTCAGTACCTGTCCGGGCCTCGACCTTGAAGCTGGAAAGAGTGTGGTTATAAAGTGTAAGACAAGAGGGTCAAGCGACCAAATAATATCATTATGTATATAGGTAATCGGTTTAGGCCGTTTCCAAGTCTAGAACTGGTTGTGTATTCTCCTGAGTACCCAGCATAGCAACAACAAACTCTACAATAAATGTCTGTACTCATGATAAGGAGCTGCGGATATGTCATAAACTCGTGAGGATGTCGTACGATCAGATTAGGCAGGACTTGGGAAGTCACGATGTTTCTTCTGCAACTTTGTGCACAGAACTTGGACTTGCGGGCTCCTCTGTAGGGGCCACAACGGCAGCAAACTTCGACTCGTCGATACCTTTCTCCACCTTCGACACAGTCTTGTTGAAAGTGATGATGGTCAAGCCCTGACTTTCCCTGATCCTAGACTCCCAACCTTCAGGGAGGCGCTCTTCCAGCAGGACAGTCTCCAAGTCCTTGATGCGACCCCCGAAGATAGTAAGCAGCGTAGAAGAGCTAAGGAAGATCAACGTCAGTTTATGCCACAAGGTGGTGGAAGATGGGTATACTTTGCGCTTCCGAAGGTCTTGTGGAACTTATCGAGAGTGAACTCTGGGTTCTCTGCACGAGCCTCGGCACGTCGCTTCGAGGATATCAAAGAAAGGTCGGCCTGAGTGAGAACCAAGTTTCCGTCAGCGTCCTTTCCGGTAGCGGATTCGAGGAGCTCCTTGACAAAGGGGACGTGGATAGTGGACTGGTTCGGTTCGAAGTGTGCATCACGTCCTACAATTTTTAGGTTAGGCTCCAGCAAACATTGAAAAAATTAGACCACGAACTGAAAAGCGATGCATCGTGTTCGATGCCGTTGTGTAGGTCCAAATCAGCCAGATCAAATGTATCGCTACTGTACTTCTTCTTCAACATATTGGCCGCGTAGTTAGGTACGAAGAAGCAGAAGGTGGGAGCAAAGTTGAACGTGGTGTTGATGCTATGATTCAGTTCTTTAAACGAGATATTTTTCCCATCTCGAGGGAGAAGACCTGGCAAAGAACACTCGGATCAGATTATTTGTCTGGGCCCGACGTCACATTGTACACACCATGGTTTGCCATTGCATTGAGAGCTGGGCAAGAGCCTCGGCTATCGCCCTCCTTCGGAGCAATGAACTCGGGCCATTTCCCACCCTCCCCAGGATGCCCAGCAGGGGTCACCTTTCCAACCTTACGTTTAGGTGTGATCAAGTTGACCAGAGTCAGCCCAATATCCCAGAGGGCTACAGGGAGGAGCGTAAGGTACTGGGACATAGTGGTGTGAAGTGACAGGAGGGTTGAATATGACTTCCGTACTTGCGAGCTGTTTATAACTTCAAAAGAAGCGATTACTTAGTGCGGTTAAGGTGCCATTTATTTGATGGATTCCCAACCGATGCAACATTCTGGCTGTCAATCGTCATCATCTTTGCTGACATTACGTGTACATGTGGTAATGAGATATGTGCTTCTCTCTATTGCTCCCTTGACAGTAAAATAAAACATTTAAGCAGTCTAAAAACATTACCAACCCCCAAATCAAAGGTCCTATGAATCCAAGTGATTATTTTCATATAATCCTATAATCTAGTCCATTTTCGGGTGTAAGGTAGCCACAACAGAGGAAAAAACGTTTTGGGCCGTAGTTTGCCGGTTAGGTTGATTGCCGGCGGTAGGGCGCCGAGTCCATTGTAGCCGTGTGCCAGATTTTTTCGGCACAGACCTGGCCCGATACCGATGCAGGGTTTGACCGGCAGTTTGGACGCCGCAATCAACTTTTGGGCAATTCTACCTGCCCACACCTTCCTACAACCACAACTGCTGTGCAATTTTGTTTGAATATACCCTTAGACATCTCCTATACTGCATGAACTGAAGCAGTGTCGGTTTATCGAAATGGCAGGCAAATTCTGGGTGTCCAATCTGCCGGTATTTGCCGGAACACTCCGAGTCCGATCACGATTTGACCCCCATTCGTGGGGGCTTTTGAGAGAGAAGGACAACTAATTATAATACAGTTATGAGAGAGGAAATGACCCTTGGATGTATACAAAGATAATGGTATGCGTTATATGACGGGATGTGCAATGCGGAGTATTTTAAACAAAGAAGAAAAGACTGTCCGAAGTACCAGTAGTAGTACGGTCCAAACTGCTGGTCAAACCCTGTAGAACAAATAATCGATACAGGGTTTGACCGTCACTTTGGACACTACCGTCACTTTGGACACTACCATCACTTTGGACACTTGGCTTTTTTCATTCCACTTCGCACATCCTCTGCCTCAAATGCTATTTAATATATGTATATAGACTGTCTGCATTCAGAAAAGGCATTTCGAAGAGGATTCAAGTAAAATTCAAGGAGTGGGAGCTTGATTACCCCGTTTTGATCCTGGCCATCAAATCTTTCAGGAGCCATATTTTGTTAGCAACTCCCTCTCATGCTTAATCCAGTTGATAATACAGGTCTGCTATCCTATCAGAAGAGATACAATCACTATCTTCTATAAATCTTGAGCAAATTCAGCCTGTGAGGTCCATTTTGACATCCAGAGATGCTCTGGACAGGGCATGTCACACTATGTCACACATCCCATTTTTCCATCCGTCATTGAAGTTCTTCACAGCTTCCTCAATCTTGGTTAGATTTGTGAAATGATATAGGCATAGTTTCAGCACTCTTGCAGCTCTACCTGAAGTAGACAGCCAGATAATTGTACCCATCCATGCGAATTTGCATTGTCACGCATGTAATGTCCAAAGTGACCGTTTTTGCCATTCTGGGACCCCCTCCTACACATGCCTCATTATCTCACTCAGCGTGCCAGCGGCACCTCTGATTTTTTTCCCCAGCATTCTTGAGATATGTAGCCTACTTTTCTAGCTGTCAGAATTGGGGTGTATGCCGTAGATGAAATTTAACGGGATGAACATCTATTTTGGTGTCCAAAGTGACGGTCAAACCCTGTATGTAATATATCCATTCCTTTTCCCCTACATCGACAATTTCGTCGCTCCTGGCTTCCACACTGTCTGGGTCTTTCAAGGTAAAGTTTCACAAGTCATTCATCTATCTGGGCTGTTAACGTGGATCTTGAAACATTGCCCTGTCACGGATAGTGAGTGCCATCTTCTGCATTCCTCACATCTCACTCCCTTACAAGCTTTTCCAAGATG
Organism: Tephrocybe rancida; assembly: GCA_018858115.1. Lineage (NCBI taxonomy): Eukaryota > Fungi > Basidiomycota > Agaricomycetes > Agaricales > Lyophyllaceae > Tephrocybe > Tephrocybe rancida. The sequence continues at coordinate 1,268 of JABCKT010000476.1, read as the reverse complement.
AATCAGTTGCTCATGTGTGTGTAATTTTTACTTGGGCCAAGTTACTCTGCTGACACATTTTTTCCAGCAGCTACTGACGCTCAATCCCTTCACAGCCTCACGGCCGTCTGTGGTCAAGGTGAATGAACTGTGTGTTCTGTCCTCGTGCGCTCTTCGAAAACTGATATTCTTTGTCTTGTAGCTCTGTTTCGTATACTTTCTGCATCAACCTCAATCTATGCCGATGCCACCTTGCAGCAGGGAGCCTTCCTGTGCATTAGAGTCAACCATCTTCCCCGTCACTGTCGCAGTTCCTTATTATACGTGGGCAAGTTGTTGCGCTGACCGAGTCATTGACAAACATACATTCGGCTGCCACCAACACCAACAACCATGAAGTCATGTTGAATCGTTCTTGGTACGATGGGTTGCATGTCGCGGATCAGGGTGTTGAAATATAGCGGTGAATGGAGGTGTGATGTATATCTATCTGTAGGATATATTATGCTTTACGGTTTCATTTTGCACATGATGCCTCTTTCTGAGGCCATCTTTTCTAGCAACCCGGCCTACACTGAGCTATGTTCCACTATGAAACTCTTTGGCTATCAAACTTTGGGCATCTATGGTGTGCTATCAAGTTTTGTGGGGGAGCTATCATGACAATACATGCCCCACCTCGGGCTGGAGCTGGCATCCTTTGGATGTCCTAGCATGTGAATCTCAATCTAATGGTCTTATAGAAATTGGTGAGAGGTAATAAGCTGAATGATAACGAATACCTTGGAATGGGCAATGATTCTCCAAGGGCTCACATTTGCTTTGTGCATGAACAAGTTAGAACCCATTGTTTAGCTTGTTCTCACCATCTTCTTCGTCTTCTTTATATATAGTCATATAGGCCCCATACATTGTAATGCCAAACAGAGCACACACAGGGCGTTCCATTTCGAAGACAAAGCTTCGAGCATTGATGAGTTCCTCCTCAGGCTGCACACATATATTCAGTTGCGACTCAGACATATTCACCAGGAGGCTCACTATGACCAATTGGACAACACATAGCGATAACCGCACCGGTTGTAACCGTCCATTGAGTATATCACGTGACACGCCACCATCCAACAAGCTCAAGACTCCGATATTTGCCTAGACGAATACATATGCAAATTAGAGAAGTTTTCGATTCTCAGCCCCTCACTACTCACCGCAACAATATGATTGCACAACCACTTCCATCGCCCTATTACACGTGTCCTTGGTCCACGGGAGAAGTCTTGGCAGGCAAT
>JABCKT010000475.1:0-13429 GCA_018858115.1 Tephrocybe rancida | reverse complement strand
GATGCTGAAGGAGACGATGACAATGGAAGGGACGACATGAGTTTTGCCGACGAATCGGCCAGCAGGCGCGCTGTCAGCATCTGACCTTAGTGGAGCATCTCTGCGTGATGCTCGGAGGGCGTATGTAGCGGAAACGTGACCAATTGTCACTCGATCTCACTCTTGTTCGGTCTATCCATCTCGCTACCGTTCAATGGTCTCGTATCTGACTATGTTCGCACTCACAAGGACTATGTATTACCATCCATGACCGTTTTCGTCTCACACCGATACTTATTTCATATTATTACTCATACTTGGTCTTTTCGACGCTTACCACGTTTACGGGACCGCGTATTGAGTTTTCGTATATAAGGCTATCTACTTGTATTAGCTAGCCTTAGAGAATCTAAAGAGTACTTATTCCAGTCTCTCTTGTGTGATTTTCTACCCTTTTTCGTGTATCTCAACCGTGACATCACGCTTGTGCTACAGGTTAGGTTTATCCTCGCCGCGGTCCCACGTTGGAACACGGGGGTCTCGCAACTACCTACGTGCTTGAAGGGAGCCAGGGTTCCAAACCATTTCTATAAACGGAGCTTCTTTCTGCTTATAGGGTTTTATCGTCAGCCATCGTCTGTCTTCGACGACGCCAGCACCACACGGTCCTTCGTTTAGACTCGGAACATAAAGGTGCGGCCAAGCCATCGATTTCGGGCTTGGTTTGCACCCGTTCTTTGGCTCCTTTCCTCTCATCCGTAATCGCCTCCAGGGTATTATTTTCTTCAACTATGGCGAAAACTTTCACAGGAAACTGAGTTACTTCCACGCAGGTGATGCCTCCGGTGGACCAGATAATGTGGGGGCATGAAGGAAGGACAGAGCTTGTGCTCACCGCAGCGGCGTGCACCCTCAAAACGGGCATCTGTCATTCGTCGAGCCCTGCAATGCTTCTCCGAGCAAATTAGTAAATTATCTGTGTCGTGAAGCCGGCAGTAACTAGGATTGAACTCGATTTCTTACAGGCGACTTGCTTTTATTTCAAGAGGTCACTCCTGTGGTGGACGGGGTCCTGGTAAATTACGGCTTAGATAACATCCCGATTATTACTAATACTAATGTAGATTTGGTTCTGGCCATCGCGTCGTCTCAACATCGTCTCGTACTCGACTACGGACCTACGGCTCTTCGTGTTTCGTCAACAACTGAGTCGAGCTCCTTGACACCTCCGATGACGACCTTTTACGTGACAAGGAATCGGCCCAAAGACAACGACGGCTGCCACCAACCGAACTCCACGTCCTTTCAATTTCATTCTCCCTCTCCCTTCTTTCCATTCCTTCTTTTCTCCCTCTCTCTCTCCCCATTATCCCCCCATACCGGGTCATAGAATACCCCAACCCACCTAAAAATGCCGCCCACCGCCAACCTCCGCGCGTCCTCCGAAGTCTCCACGCACTCCCGCCTCTCCCTCTCCGACGCCCGCTCCCCTCCACTTCCACCGTCAACTCAAACTCGATATCAACATCAATATCAACCCGCGCCCGTGCCCGCGCGCCCTCCACTGTCAGCACTGCCAGTAGCATAAACACCCACTCCTTCTCTCGCTCGCCAATCCGCCATTCCCTCCTTAGGCTTGGCGCGATCTTAGTCCATCTCCGTTGTGGGCAGCGGTTCTGTGGCTGGTGCACGAAAATCCCTCCCTGCCCAGGCCCAGGTCTTTCCTAAAAGCCAGGCCGTGCCAAAGACGCCTTCGCCTCCCAATGCTATGAGGGTCCCGGTATCAGTATCAGTGGCGGGATCCCCCCGCGTGCCTCGCTCCACGTCGATGAGCATGATCGCGTCGTCGCCGGGTGCAGCGGCAACGCAAAATCAGAATCAGAATCAGACCCCCGCACGCCCAAGAGCAAGGATCACCTCGCTGTCAATGACACCCCCGCGTCCTGTGCCCTCGATTGCCTCGCCGAAGATCAGTTTCACTTCGTCGAGTCCCAGGAAGCCCCTCGTTGCGGGGAATGGGAGTCCCGCGAGTAAGCTCCCGGGCACAAGCACGCCGAAGGGCACCCCGCCGCGCATGTCGAATAGCACGAGCAGCAATACCAATACCACGAAAACGACAGGGAGCAGCGTCTTCGGCGGCACACCTTCTAAAATCAAGGCCAAAGCCACTCCTACCAAAACGAACACTCCATCCAAAACGAACACTCTGACCAAAACGAATACTCCGACCAAAACGAAAACTCCCTCAAAAATCCGCGCTACGCCGAGCAAGGAAAGCCTCCCTGGCGTGCCGTGGTCCCAGCAGGGGTTGCTGGATGAGCCCTTGGCGCTTATGGTTGGAAATGGGAATGGAGGGGTGAATGGGGGAGGGGAGGCGGCGTTCTCTGCGTGGGGGGAGACAGATGATGTGGATATGGAGATGTTGACGGATGTGGGGGAGGGGGAGGCTGATGAGGAGGTGAGTTTATGTTTCGATTTTTTGGCGCTTTGGGTTTGGTGTTTCTTCTCGGTACTTAGGTTTCTGGTTCTTCTTGTTCTTCGTGCATTTCGTTTGTTGCGTCATTTTCGTTCGTTCGCGCCCGTCCATCGCGCGTTTGCCTTGACAGTAACAGGTTATTATCATGACCGACGGTGACGTATGTACTATGCGTCCCGTCGTTCGTTCTCCACCGTGATTCGTTGCGTCATTCATTCTTTTCACCATCTGTTCTGTCATATTTTGTTTTCATGTGCTGGCTATGTTTGCAATCAGCATAGTGACGCGTTTTTTCTCGGGCAGCCAGTATCACTGTATGTGCGATGTCAGTTTTTGCTTCGGGTTTCGGTTTTCGTGTTGAATGAATTTGTTTGTTTTCCTTGATTTCATGCATTTCATTTCATACACTTCTTTCCCTTCTTTCTACTTTCTCTTCTACGTATACCCCATTTCCTTTACTTTCCACCAAATACCTTATTGTACGCGTCAACCAACTAACCTCCCCCCAACAGATGTCCGCATCCCTAGCCCACATCAGCGCCCTCCACGCCCGCAAAATCCTGCACTACAAACGCCTCCTCGAGCGTGCCCAAGCCTCTGCCGCCGCCCAACTCCACGCTCTCCAGGCCGAAGTGCGCGTCCTGCGTTCTTCCTCCTCTTCCCATCCTCACCACCACAACCACCTCGCCCTTACCTCCACTGCGAACGATTCGGATCGGTGTGTGTGTGGCGGACGGAGGAGGAGGGGGTATTGGGCGGGGTACCGCGATGAGGATTCTGATGAAGAGGAAGGGGAGGAGGGGGAGGGGGAAGGGGAGTATGGGAAGAGACTTGTTAGGGCGCTGAAGGGGAAAGGCAATGAGTTTAGTGAGCGGGATGTGAGGCGGGCTCTGCGCGGCCTTAGCAGGGAGGGACGGATGAGGCTTATTGCTATCATACTTGATTGTGCGTTTATTCCTTTTCCTTTTCGGATAGAAAGAGTGCTGAAGAGGAGTGGACGGATATAGCGTGCATCCCCGGGGATATTCGCTTGCAGATACTCCTGCTGGAGAAATATATGAAGTCGAGCTTTGATATCGTCGGGAAGCTTGCGCCGGATTTGGCGGTGAGGGTATTGAGGGAGTTGGGCGTTGCGGGGGTCGTGCGGGTGAGAGGGGTGAGTGTTTTTCCTTTTCCGTTCATTTCATTTCCTCCTCCTGACCCACGCTGACCTTATACACTCTACACAGGTATCGAAGCACTGGCGCACAATGGTAGAGCACCCCGCTCTATGGCGCTACCACTGCCTACGCATCACCGCGACGGATCCAACACCACTGCGGCCACCCGCAACGCCCGAGGGCTGGTTAGTCCCCTCCCCCCTTCCTTGTCCTTCAAAACTAATAAACACCCCAGGTACCCCCTCTACCGCGCCCTGCACCACCGCGAATCCAACTTCACCCACGCCCTCCCTCAGAGCATGCGGTTCCTCACGGGCCACACGAATTTCTGCACCACGCTCCTGCTCAAGAGCAAACGCTTGATTAGCGGGAGCTATGATGAGACGATTAGGTTCTGGGATCTCGATAAGGATAAGAAGGGGGGCATGGAGGAGGTGAAGTGCCTCCGGGTGAAGAAGCCTGTTAGTTGTGTGGATTGGTTGGTCGAGGAGGAGGTGTTCGTGGTTGGGTTCCATGATGTTGGGTGCGTTTTCCCCGATCTGTTTTGCTTCGCCTGCAGTTCGCTGATCAAGTCAAACGTAGGCGCGTGCACCTCTATTCCTCGCTTACGTTCACGCCCCTCCAACAACTCGCCGGACACCTGAACGGCATCCGCGCCGTCGCCCTCTCCTCCAAGAACCTCGTCTCCGCTGGCGCCGACAAAGCCCTCGTATGCTGGGATTGGCGTTCTGGCACTAAGATCGTCCGATTTGGACAGCAGACCACCATCAACATTGGTGTGCAGATAGTGAAAGGCGAGAGCGAGGAGGGAGAGAGGGTCGTGGGGGTTACTATTGATGGGGTTGTGAGGGTGTTCTCGATTAGGAGGAGGGAGATGGTGTCGCAGTTTAAGTTGAGTGAATTGGGTGCGGGAGATCCGGCGTTGAATGCGAGGCTGTGGAATGTGGGGACGGCGCCGAATAATATGTTGCAGTGAGTGCTACCGTTGTGTTCGTTCCTTGTTAATGCGCTAACGTAGTATTTACTGCGTAGGTGGTTCGCGGCGAAGGGGACCCAAATGACTGTACGTTGTTCCATTCTCTCTCTCATTGTTACGACACCCACACTGACAACGAAACTAGTGCGCAACGAAATCCGTCATCCTCCACCTCCAATGGCAAGAAGGCGAAATAGAAGGACAGCCCGCACCCTTAGCCGCAGCAGCACTAACAGCCACGTCCCCCGTATCCACCATCCCTCCGCATCCGCGCACCGTATCCTCCCTCGTCCGCTCAACATCCTCCATGTCTGGCTCCCCAACCACCCCCGCCCGGCGCGTCTCCCTCGCTCCCTCAACACACACGCACACGCACACACCTCTATCCAACTCCAACTCCAACGCGAAAAGCCGGCTCAGCCTCAACACGAGCCTCAGCATGCCGCGCACGCCCACGACCAATACTACGAGTCCGTCGCCGCGCGGGGGCACACCGCTCACGGGGGGTGCAAGAACAGGCACGCCCCTCGCCCCGCTGTTCCCTGTCCGCTTTGGACGCGCGGCGATTCTCACGGCTCCGCCGAGGGTCGTGGCGGTCGTGGAGACGCCGGATGTGGCTGTGGGGGCGGTGGACCCGAGGAAGAGGAGGGTGGTCACTGCTACGAGGTTTAGTTCGAGGGCGGGGGCGGATCGGAGGGTGCGTTTGTCTCCCTTCTTTTGTCTCCTATACATGTACTGATTGGGTATGGATGCCAGATCTTCATGTCGACACATCAAGACAAAGGCACGCCGCGGCCGCAAGAACAAGGAATCGACGAAGACGACGAAGGCGCAATCGTGCGTGATCCCGCGCCACCGCCCGTGGACATCGACACGGACGTGCGCGCCCTGAGGGGTGCGTGGGCCGCCCTTGCGGACGGTGGGGCAGAGGGATGCAAAGGATTGCTGGGGGCGCTACCCCACAAGTTCGCGGGCCTCGCGACGCCGGAGAAGAACCCGATGTCGATGCAGTTGAGCCATGAGGAAGTTGTGGTGGGGTGTGCGGATGGTACGATTTAGTGAGTTGTTTCTCTCTTTTCTTTGTTTTGCTGGGGAATGGCTGATGCGGCCGGGATAGTGTTATGAACTTTTTGGGGGATGCGTATAAGAGGGAGCGGGCTCCGAGGGTGGAGGAGGATGGGGCTGTGGTGGATGAGGAGAGGGAGGGGAGTGAGGGAGAGGAGGATTAGAAGTTCAGGTGTAGATGACGTGGATTACTTTCTTGATTGTTCGCTCAATGGAGTTGGATGGATCATTCTTTATTTCCTGTACACTATGCATATCCTAGCCCATACCATCGCTAATCAATACAACTGGAAGTCCAATATGTTTCATACAATGTTAGATGTCATATTTTCCATAACGTCCGCTCTCTCCCCGGCCCGCGCCTGCGGCGGTATCCCTGCTACGAACTCCCCACCGTGCAACGGCTTGGCCCCAAAGTAGATGTCCAGCACTATGCCATAGACTAAAGCACTAGTATCAACTCGATATTATCAGGCCGAGTCCTTTATCACCAAGGAAGAGTAGCTGTTATAAGTTGAATAATCGGTACGATGTGAGATGAAATACAACGCACTCTGGGACATCATGTATACGAGACCCTGCCATCGATCGACCTGTTGAAGAGATTATCTGAGATGAGAGGTATATAAGAAGCGAGTTCAACGACAGAGAATATAATATTTACCCGCTTTGAAGTTAGGAGTGCCTTCGTCCTCAAGTGCAGGGAGTACGCCGAGGTATCACGGTGAGTTTCAACAACTGGCACTCGAATCGAACGAGCGGCCAGTCATGCGAGTTCGAAATATAGATTATGTTACAGAGGAACGTAGGGCCTGCCTTGAGGAAGTTAGGTCACGTAAGGAAAACAACGCTAAGGCAACACACGTTGAGCTTCAACCGAGGAGAACTGTGTTCAACTCCTCCATTCTAAAGACCTGCCGGAAGCCACGTTCTCTGCTTTGAGACGACGGGCCAGGCTACCTCACGCGCACGACCCCCGCAACGCCCAACTCCCTCAACACCCTCACCGCCAAATCCGGGGCAAGTTTCCCCACGATATCAAAGCTCGACTTCATATACATCTCCAGCAGGAGTATGTGCAAGCGAATATCCCTAGGTAGGCACACTATATCCGTCCACTCCTCATCAGCACTCTTTTCTCTATTCGAAAAAGGAAAAGGAATGAACGCACAATCAAGTATGATAGCAATAAGCCTCGTCCGTCCGTCCATCCCAAGGCCGCGCAGAGCCCGCCTCACATCCCGCTCACTAAACTCATTGCCTTTCCCCTTCAACGCCCTAACAAGTCTCTTCCCATACTCCCCTTCCCCTTCCCTTCCCTTCCTCCTCTCCATCCTCATCCTCATCCTCATCCTCATCGCGGTACCCCACCCAATATCCTCTCTCCTCCGTCCGTCACACACATACCGATCCGAATCGTTCGCAACGGAGGTAAGTGCGAGGTGGTGGGAAGGATGGGAAGAGGAGGAGCGCAGGACGCGCACTTCGGCTTGTAGAGCGTGGAGTTGGGTGGCGGTGGAGGCTTGGGCGCGCTCGAGGAGGCGCTTGTAGTGCAGGATTTTGCGGGCGTGGAGGGCGCTTATGTGGGCTAGGGATGCGGACATCTGTTGGGGGAGTTAGTTGGTTGATGTATACAGGGATTCGGTGAATAGAAAGAATAGGGAAGAAAAATGACCTCGGGCATACACGCGTAAAAACATAGCCAGCACAATAAAATGAATGATAAGGGGAAGATATATACAACGAACTATGCAATGAATGATGGATCGAACAAGTGCATTGACGAATAATGGGTGAATGAAGAGAAGAACGAACGAACGAATGAGAGGACGCCTAGTAAATATGTCACCGTTGTCTATGACGCAACGAAGATGGATCAAAGAAAAGAACGAAGAATGAACAAACGAACGGTGGGATGCATACGTCACCGTCATTCATGGTACAAGTGCGCGAGAAAACACGGACGAACGAACGAGGCTTCGGGAAACTTCGCGCGAGAAACCCGAACATGTGAAGGGCCAAACCAACAAAACCAACACGAAATTCAAAAACGAAAAAAGAAAGAAACACCCAATCAAAAAAACAAAAAACAAAAAAAACGCAAACTCACCTCTTCATCAATCTCGTCCTTCCCAACATCCGTTAACATTTCCAGATCCATATCATCTGTCTCGCCCCACACCGAGAACGCCACTTCCCCATTTCCCACCCCATTCCCCATCGCAAGTGCCAAGGGCTCATCGAGAAGCCCCTGCTGGGACCACGGCACGCCAGGGAGGCTTTCCTTGCTCGGTGTAGCGCTTATTTTCGAGGGAGTTTTCGTTTTAGTTGGAGTGTTCGTTTTTGTAGGAGTGGCTTTGGCCTTGATTTTAGAGGGTGTGCCGCCGAAGACGCTGCTCCCCGTTGCCGTAGTATTCATGGTATTGGTATTGCTGCTCGTGCTATTCGAAGCACAGGACGCGCACTTCGGCTTGGAGAGCGTGGAGTCGGGCGGCGGCGGAGGCTTGGGCGCGCTCGAGGAGGCGTTTGTAGTATAGTATTTTGCAGGCGTGGAGGGCGCTGATGTGGGCTAGGGATGCGGACATCTGTTGGGGGGAGGAGTTAGTTGAGTTGATGCACATGGGGATTCGGCGAAAAGAAAGAATAGGGAAGAAAAAGGACCATATGAAATGGTAGGGCCTCGCGTATACACGCGTAAGAACGAGAAACTATGGTAGTAAAAACGTAGCCAGCACAATAAAACGAAAGATATATGAATCGAACAAACAAACAACGGGTGAATGAAGAGAAAAACGAACGAACGAACGAACGAACGAACAGGCGGGTGGGGGGACGCATAGCACACACGTCACCGCCGCTCATGATATAAATATATCAGCACAAATGCGCGGCGGGTAGGAGGAATTGGGGCACGAACGAACGAAGGAATGATGCAAGAAACGATGAATTGAGCGAAGAAAAGAACGAAACGAAACAGATAACACCAAACTTTGAACGAATGAAATTCCAAAGCTCAAAGAAAAGAAAAGAAAAGAAACCGAAAACTCACCTCCTCATCAACCTCCCCTTGCCCAACATCAGTCAACATCTCCATATCATCTGTCTCCCCCCACGCCGAGAACGCCACTTCCCCATTTCCCACCCCATTCCCCATCGTAAGCACCAAGAGCTCATCGAGAAGCCCCTGCTGGAACCACGACACACCAGGGAGGCTTTCCTTGCTCGGTGTAGCGCGGATTTTTGAGGGCGTTTTCGTTTTAGTTGGAGTGTTCGTTTTAGTGGGAGTGACTTTGGCCTTGATTTTGGAGGGGGTGCAGCCGAAGACATTGCTCCCCGACCCCGTTGTATTCGTGGTATTGGTATTACCGCTCGTGCTATTCGACATGCGCGGCGGGGTGCCCTTCGGTGTGCTCGTGCCCGGGAGCTTACTCGCGGGACTCCCATTCCCCGCAACGAGGGGCTTCCTAGGACTCGGCGAAGTGAAGCTGATCTTCGGCGAGGCAATCGAGGGCACGGGACGCGGGGGTGTCATTGAAAGCGAGGTGATCCCTGCCTCCGGGCGTCCGATTCTGATTCTGATTCTGCGCTGCCGCTGTCGCTGTCGCTGCACCCGGCGACGACGTGATCATGCTCATCGACGTGGGCTGGGGTACGCGGGGGGTGCCGCCACTGATACTGACACAGGGACCCTCATAGCATTGGGAAGCGAAGGCGTCCTTGGCACGGCCTGGCTTTTAGCAAAGGCCTGGGCCTGGGCAGGGAGGGAATTTCGTGCACCAGCCACAGAACGGCTGCACATGACGGAGATGGACTGGGAGCGGGATAAGCCTAAGGAGGGAATGGCGGATTGACGTTTCTTGGGGAGGGGCATGGGCGTCGCGTTTGGGGAGCAGGAGAAGGTGTAGGTGTTTATGCTACTGGCGGTACTAGCGGTGGAGGGCGCGGGTTGATGTTGATATCATGTTTGAGTTGACGTTGGAGGGGGAGGGGGACTCCTGGGGGAGCGGGCGTTGGAGAGGGAGGCGGGAGCGCGTGGAGGCTTCGGACGGTGCACGAGGGTTGGTGGTGGGCGGCATTTTTGGGTGGGTTGGGGTATTCTATGAGGTGATATAAAGAAATAAGAGAGAATGTGAAAGCTTAAGGAAGGAATGGAAAGGGAGAATGAAATTGAAAGGACCCCGTCCACCACTAAACTCAAGAAGAGCAGAAGTTTCAAGTCGGTATACCTGTCAATCAAGTCAAATGAGCGCAGTGCTCTGCCGTGGGACAAATACATAGCTTTGCCCTGAACAACGCAAACAACCATTTAGCATCGTACTCAACTGTGTGGTCACCGACGATGGAAACCGACAATCAAATCTACCTTACCCTGACCTGTACGTCTTGACTAGTTTCTGAAGATCGGTACTGAGCACTGCATCGCAGATGTCAAAAGCTCAAATATACCTACAATCAAGAAGACCTCGAAATTGCGGCCCCGCATCCGTAGCCTCTATAGTATTTTGTTGATCGACGGCTCTGGCAAGGTTCAGGAACATAAGCTTGACCTGTCTGACAACAAATCTGAAGGAGCTCCTTTGAGTTTGTGAGTTCTTGTGGGCGTACCACACTCGATCGAGATTGGCTAACATACAGGGTCAGTATGCTTAAAGCCTCCGAGTCTCTGCAAGTCAAACTTTACGCCGAAGGCTCCAAGTCTGATGTCCTTCTTGCGGAGGTTACTACACCGCTTTATTCTTTCGTCGGCAAGTCCAAGATTGAACGTACGTTAAGATATCTTGAGATCATTCCTTCTGCTCGTATTCTTACTAATGTCAAGCTCTGTTTCTAGTATCCCTGATCCCTGTCAACCCCGAGGATACTTACAGACCTGCTCTTACGTTTACGGTTGCCACCTTCGACCGTTTCGACACTATCGAGTCGGATGTTGCGCTCATCGCCGAATCACTCGAAATCGATACCCTCGACAAGTCCTTCAAACATGTCAAACGGCTCGTTCAGGCGGCGACTGCTGTAGCTGGAGTAAGTCTCCAAACTGAGGTGCTTTAATACCCTCATCTCAATCTCCCCTTTCCAGGTCAACCCGATTGCGAAGGCCGTGATGTCTCTTATTGAACTTCTCGTCTTGGCGAGTCAAACCGCTGAAATCAAATCGTGTAACGACTCTAACATCCTACTGTAGGAATTCGACATCTTCATCAAACGTAATGAAGGCATTCTTCAATTTGTCAATGAGATTGAGCGAGCCAGCGTGCTTGTTGCCGACTGGGATGACGTCGCATTTGACGGCCGCCGCCCAAATCAAGGCAAAGTAGTTCGGCATCTCATTCCTGTGCTCTATCGGTGCCTCTATTTTGTGTGGGCTCTCTCAAAGTCTAACCTCGGTTTGTATCTCTTATCCCTATTGCTCGTGTTACTAAACTGTCGTTCACTAGGCAAACGGCTCTCGGATGATACTATCAAGGACATTTCTGCACACCGTAATCAACTTACCAAATTAATTGACCGCTTGAAATCAAACCAAGACCTGGACACTCAAGCTGCTGTGTTTGAGATGTCTGGCAAAGTTGTTGATCTTCGTGAGTACTGAAAGGTTGAACCTCAGCTTCATACTCACAACTTATATAGATAACGACAATGTTATCAACAAACTGCCAGCATCTAAGGATGCTGGTTCAGGTTCGTCAAAGGCTTGCCTACGGGGTACACGTGTTGCTCTTCTTTCTAGGATTCATGACTGGGCTCTGGACCCCACCTCGCAACAGCTGCTCTTGCTGCATGGTGCAGCTGGTAAGGGCAAGTCTGCCATTGCACATAGTATATCAAAGGAGCTAGAATCTGAGGGCCTGGCTGTTGTGCCATTCTTTGCATTCAATCGCTCTGTGCAGGCCCGTTCTGTCCTGCAGCTTTTCCCCACTTGGGCAAAGTATTTGGCTGAAAGAAGCCCAAAATATCTTGAGTATCTGCATAGCCTTAGCAGTTCACAGCTTGAGACTTCAGACATAGTGGACCAGCAAAATAGCTTATTGTCCAAGGGGCTAGCCAGCCTTGAGCATGGGCAGCCTGTTGTTTTTATTATAGATGCACTTGATGAGTGCCCCCATGAACAGCAGGCTCAACTTTTGGATCTCCTATGTGAACTACTTTTGTTGCCTGGTCTCCCTCCCTTTGCTCGCTTTTTCTTTACCTACAGGACAGATCAAGCTATAGCTCAAAAGTTTAATGGTTTTTCTGCTCTGGACCTTGACATTGACAATGAGGAGGCTACTGTAGATGATATCTGCAAATTTGTTAAGTCCCAACTCCAGGGCATACCAGAAATTGCACATCTAGTGAATGATGTTACCCAGGCAGCTGAGATACTATTTCAATGTGCAGCTGTCATTTGTCATGAATTAAGACATATTAAGCGACTCACCTCAGATCGCCGCCAATTCATTCAGAAAATAAAGGCAACACCTGGAATGTCACTCTATCAGACCTATAAAGCCATTTTGGAGATGCACTTTACTGAAACCACAATGGAGCTTTTTCATCAAGTCATGACATGGGTCTTTGTAGTGCAGTCACCTCAACCTTGCAATGTCTTTGAAGCTTTTGCCAAAGTACTTTATTCCAAGGAAGAGCAATTAGATGTGAAGGAAATTCTATCACATCTTGGTTCTCTGCTCAGTGGAACTGGGCCACAGGACACTATGCCTATTTCTCCACTTCATACATCACTACGTGATTTTCTTCTCACACCTGATGAGAGTGGTCAATTCTTTGTGGATCTTAATCCTGAGTCCCAGAAGCAGATTGCCTTTGCATGTCTCAAAATCATGAATGACCCAGATGATGGTCTATGCTTTAACATCTGTAAACTGCCAGCATTTGCCTTGAACTCAGAAGTTGAGGATTTGCATAATAAAGTGGAAGAACATATATCCCTGGGGCTTCAGTATGCATGTGTGGCCATTGGATATCACTTAAGGCACAGTAGACAAGAATCTGGTATTTCTGCACAGCAAGATGTGCATAGCATGGACACATTGAAACCAGTCAGTATTGGTGTTGTGTTATAATTGGACATAACTGACAGTTTTACAGGCCTTGGACCTTGAAAAGGAACTCATTTGTTTTATACATGAAAGATTTCTGTATTGGCTTGAGGCACACAGTTGCATGGGGACAAAGGAGAATGCTCCAGGAGCAATACTTCCTCATCTATGTGAATGGACACAGGTAAAGTTTTAACATCTGTAAATGAAGTTGTGGTCTGATTATTACTACTTAAATAAGGATCTGGAGTTAAAGACAGATCTGCAAGATTTTATAAAATATGAAAAGCGGTTTCGTGGAGGTTATCAGGAATCTGTGTTTCAAATCTACTTCTCTGGGCTGCTGTTTGCTCCACAGGAATCTAGAGTTATTAAGCATTATGGTCCTAGCTATCAACTGCCTATAAGCATTATAGATGGTGCAGAACTTAGGTGGCCAGCATCAGAACCTCTTGTCATTCAAACATTATCTTCAACAAACACTGTGACATTCTCACCAGATGGCACAAAGATTGTGTCAGGGTCTGAGGACAAGACAGTAAGAGTGTGGGACACAGCAACAGGACAGCAATTGGGAGAGGCTCTTCAGGGCCATGAGGATTATGTGACCTCTGTTGCATTCTCACCAGATGGCACAAAGATTGTGTCAGGGTCCAGGGACAAGACAGTAAGAGTGTGGGACACAGCAACAGGACAGCAATTGGGAGAGGCTCTTCAGGGCCATGAGGATTCT
>JABCKT010000474.1:0-13430 GCA_018858115.1 Tephrocybe rancida | reverse complement strand
TTGGAGGTATGTAAGCCTACAGTTTTCGACTTGTGGGTGTGATTTTTATACACGGTACGTAGGTACACGTCGTATCACTGCCTGTGACTTGCATAGGGAGCAGATGAAGGCAAGGACAGCGTAGATGTAAGCATGGGTACGGCTCTCGGACGTCAGTGAGGTGAGGGGGATTGCGTCGAGAATACGTCTGGAGGTTGTTCAGTATAGGCAAGAATATGTAAAGTATAAAGGTACAACAAAGAGCAGATGCCAGGAGATGCCAATTCATCTTTGGAAAGGTCAAACTGGTTGCCCCAGAAGAGGAACATGAAATGATAAAAAAACAATCTCTTTCTCCAATCACCCACAACTCAAGGGCTTCAAACTGATTCCCAAGTCAAAAAACAAAACAAAAAATGAGGCGGAAAACCGGTCGATACCCCACGAAAGAAAGCAGGGGGGGAAACGGCACACGACACGCTGCAGCAAGTAAGATGATATAGACACGTACTTGAGGAAGAATGGGCCATCATAGTTGAAGCACACGCTAACGAGCATGAGAGAAAGGTCGAGGAACAAATCGAGCGAGTTCGCTGAGAATAGTTTGTGGAGGAGAGTGGTTTGCCTGCAAAGAATGAATGACGTCAGTTTAACACCACTCGACAAGAAGAAAATAGGAGAAAATATTCAAGAAGACAAGGCAAAAACTGACAAAGCAACGAGACAACTTTCTTTTTATGAACAGTTCCTATATATTGGAAAGTTCATAAAGAAATGAACCACACGAAAGTGAAATGTTCCCAATCCAGAAACAACAAATGCGACTAGAAAGAAAGACTTACGGGAGGGTGACGGATTTGATGAAAATAGAACACGACTGTAATGTCGGGCTCAGTGCCCAAACGCCCTTCTCATTGAGTGTCGTATACCGTCCTCTATGAACAAGTGGGTACACCCAAGAAAATGTGATCCACCCAAACAGTGACGTATAATCTTCCGGTGAAACCGACAGCCCCTTTACACCCAAAACACACACTATTAGCTTGAGCCCCCAACAACACAAGAAAATGCATCAAACTCACAATCTCCCCTTCCTTCACGGTCCTCTCAGGGAGTGCCAGCGGCATCCCGAGCACCACACCCAACAAACACACCCATCGTCGTGACGAGATTAGCTCCCAGCACCACGAGCACACCCACACCAGGCCACTCATCCCCAAACACGTGATGGTCGTAGACCACGCCCCCGAGCTGGAGGAGCGCGCCAATGAATAGGGCCAAATACACCGCGAGAAGGTTGTACGGGACCGTTCACGTGGGTCTTACGGGGTCTGAGGATGGTGGAGAGCCATGAGAGGACGAGGAGGATACCGCTAAAGGCTTTGTTTCATAGGTACCAAGGTGATGAGGAGGTGTGAGGCGTGTGCAAGGTGTGGCTTTGATTGGACCGATGGTAATGAAAAGGGTGCCCTGCCAGAGAGAGGGCTTTGGAGGTTCGCTGGGCTTTACGGGCTCGGAGGAGGGGTACGAGGGTGCAAGTGCCTCGGCTTCGGAGAGCGGTAGGTAGGTTTTTGAGTAGTGCTGGTTTTGATATGGGGAGGGGACAAGGATGAGAAGGCGAGGGTGACAAATAGAATGAAGGGGGAGAGTGCACTCCATGCTGCGCGCATGCAGGACGAGTGGAAATTGAATGGCCCGTCTTCAGCATCGTGAGTGTCTCAAGACAGAAGGTCCAGGGGTACAGGCGAGAGTTGAAAGTGGCCGGCCGAGAGTGCGGGGTTGGTGGAAAGAAGAGAACAGCGTCCGAGACAAACATCACCACACGACGGATCAAATTCTCTCCTCTTCCTCCATGTACATTGTACACGACTCTTACTTTGGCCTTATATCCTCAAGAACATTGGCTTCCACGTAGAGCTTGGACCCCGTCGGTGGCCTCTTCAACGTTCCGCCGTTTCTCTCTACACCAACATGAAATCATGCAACTTTGCCGACAATCGGGTGAGTATCGCGGATTAGCCCTTTCTTGCTCGTACCCGACGTATATTTACAACAGTTGAAATGACAGTCATCAATCCTCAATGCATTACTTTTCTAACTCCACCCAGCCCATTTGTGTGAAGAATCCCTAGGAGGATGGGATGAACGTACTTTCAATTTGTTCATCTGTCAGTGTGAGTGGTTATCAATTATCATCCCCCTCTGTTAACGCTTCTCATTACAGGTACCTCCCTTCCAGCCTCCACCACAGGTGATTGAGCCCCGAGCCTTGTCATCACCTCACCCCCTGGCCCTTCGTCGACTCCAACATAACTTCGGCCACGCCCCACCAAGATAATTATACAGCCGACGTCATACCATTTTGTAAGTGTCTATCGCTTCCTCAGTTGTATTATCTCGACGCTGATGATCATATATTCTTTCCTTCTAGCCCTACCCAACCTCATAATTATCCAGCCCCACTTCAACTGCCCGTACATACTCCCTGCCTCCGCCGCGTCCCCCAGCTTCAATGGCTTCTGTCTCTCCATCGCACTCTCCGATAATTCGGGTCCTTCAACTCATCGTCCGCCCGGTGTCATTTACGTTCGGGGTCCGCAACCGACACTTCTGTCTTTCATCCTCAGTGTCGCCAATCAGGCCCAGTGAAAAGTCCATTGAGCTAATACAAGCGGATTCAAGCCAAATAAACATCAATGAAGCCAGATCGAGCGCAATCATTTTCAAGCTACTTCTCCACCATCGATTTGACATTTTTCTCATTTTCGTCGACGTCATTGCTTGCTTCAAACCATGTCCTGTAGACAGATCCTGTCACTTGAGCCAAGATAATGTAATTCCATTTGTTGATTCAAATTGACCTCCTTGTCTGTTCAAACCAAGTCGTCACTCTGAGGTCTTCTCCTGGTAGAACGGCTTGCGCACACTGCTGGCAATGCCGTGCGGCCACAAACCTGCCAGCGCCCCCAAGCTTTACTTCTGTGAATGCCCTCGGTACTGTAAACGTCTCCGCCAAGTCCCGAAAACGACGTACAATAATCACGCGCGGGCTATGCATCGAGATGCGGCTCAGGCATCTATTGCGGCTCGAACTATACCAGCTCATAGTGACTCTGGACCTGTTATGCAGCTCGATGAAGATGTCCATTCACACCAAGATGAAGAGATACAGCAATCACCGATCCAGGACTACCCCCAGCCTCATGATCCAGATGAGGATCTTTTGGTGAGAACACCAATATTCTCTCAAAATTAATGGTTCGGACACTTATTAGGACTATAGGATAATATACAGCCACATACAGACGACATGGATGCTATACAAGAACTTCTGCCGGATCCTGGGAGCCTCGATGCACTGGCTGCCGAGGAACTGCAAAACGACAACAGCGAGCATCACAACGGCATAAACAACGACACTGATGACAACGATGATGACGATGATGATGATCCTGCAACGGGGTATAGCATTGTGGAAGAAGTACAAATCGCGCAGCAATTCATTGAAGCTCTCCGGAATGCCGATATCAACAATGGCGATCTCTCACCAGATGCAGTCGAAAATCTCTTGCATCCACCCGAGTACTCTCTAGACCTTGACGACAAGTCTGATGCCGACCTCATCCAATGCCTTCGCCTCTTCCTCCATGGTCATGATTCCACAAAACACTACAACAAGACCGTCCACGATCTCCGAATCCGCCATCCAGAAGACAACTTGCTCTCCTATGACCAGCTCAAGTGTGCAATTAGACAGCTGACAGGGATAGCTCCCATCATTTCCAACATGTGTCCCAGCTCCTGTCTCGCCTATACTGGCCCCCTACATGAGAAGCAAACTTGCCATTGTTGTGGCCTGTTGCGGCTTGACCCAACAACAGGGAAGTCTAGGCAAGAACTGTTATCGATTCCTCCTGGCCCTTGCATCCAGGCTCTCAAACAACATACCAAGACGGCTGCCCAGATGGACTACTTCTGGCAACGGTCCCAGGCACTTCTCAAGGAGCTGAGAAACAATGGAGAAATTGAGCTTATCGATGATATAGTCTGTGGAACGGATGTACTTCTTGCAGTTGAACGAGGCGATATTTCCGAGCACGATACAGTCCTGATGTTCTCTTTCGATGGGGCGCAAATCTACAGGAACAAGCAGTCCGATTGCTGGATCTCAATTGGGATCATTGTTGCATTCTCCCCTGATCTGCGGTACAAGAAGAGACTTGTGCTTCCCGGAAGCATTACACCAGGTCCCAAGAAGATCAAAATCATCGAATCATGTTTATTTCCTTCGTTACACCATATCGCTGCCGTCAACAAGGCCGGTGGGCTACCCGTTTGGGATGCATCTCGGCAACTTCTTGTGAAATCAAAGCTGTATACAGTGCTCGCGACGGCTGACGGACCCAGGATGGTTTATCTCAATGGGCTAGTTGGACATTCTGGGAAGATGGGCTGTCGATTGTGGTGTGGGCTTGTTGGAAGACACAAACCAGGCACACCCATGCATTATCCGGTCCTCGCAAAGCCTGACAACTACAATGTTGCTGGATGTAGTCACGATGACGTCCCTCCACATATTGTCAATCCTATTGACCCTGTGCGATATCAAGAATGCCTCTGCCGCGTGCTCAACTCGAGGAACCAGACCGACTACGAATATCAGCGACGTGAGACTGGCATATGCAAGCCTAGCATATTCAGTGGCCTTCCAAACGGAACTTATCTTGGCATCCCACATATGTTCCCAGTCGACATCATGCACCTTATCCTAAATCTGGCAGACCTCCTTATTGGACTTTGGCGGGGAAAATTTGATGGTTCAAAGGGACCTTGGGCTGTTCTTGCAGTGGATGAGAAGTGGCAGATTCATGGCAGTGACATTGCACATGCAACACCCTATCTTCCTGGCTCCTTCAATCGGGCACCACGTAATCCAGCTGAGAAAATGAGTAGCGGCTACAAAGCATGGGAGTTCCTCTTGTACACCATCGCGATTGGACCTGGATATTTTTTCGGGCTGCTTCCTCCACCTTTCTGGAGATCATATTGTAAACTTTTTGCTGCCGTTCGGATCATTTATCAACGTCGCATCAGGAAGGAACAACTAGCAGTTGTGCACAAATACCTTATCGAATTTGTGGCTGAGTTTGAGGCCCTCTATGTCGACCATCACTGTGATCGGATGCACTTTGTGCGACCAATTGTCCATGTTCTTGTTCACCTTGCTCTGGAAGCAATGCGAGTTGGACCAGGAATCGCTTCCTCCCAGTGGACCATGGAGCGAAACATTGGGAACCTTGTGGAGGAAATCAAACAGGACTCCACACCTTATGCAAATCTGTCACGGAGAGCTGTGGAGCGTGCAAAAGTTATCTGTTTAAAGGCTCTCCTTCCGGATGTTGATGGCGAGGCTGCTAAAGAAGGGAGGCTACCACAATTAGCAAAAGATCTTGGTGGTGGATATGCTTTGTTACGTGCTATGGACTCATGCCACCGGGATATCTCAGACGTCGAGGAAGATGCACTTATACAGTTCTTGGAAGAAGATCCAAAGTGTGGTCTCGACAGAATCCCTCCCAGATCTCAATGGGACACATCAGTTGTTCGGTGGTCACGTCTCTTACTCCCTAGCGGACAGGTTGCTCGCTCGCTCTGGAAAGAATCCTTGCGGCCAATTTCCAAAGTCAGAATTGCACGGCGAGTCAAGGTAAGCATCACATGCTTTTCATCGTTCCACGGCACGCTCATATCAGGATTTTATTAGCTCAGGTATAATAATCAGGTTGAGTTTGGAGAGGTGCGGTATTATTTCCGATTCGACATCAGCAAGATGGACACCCGTACCCTTGCTACTATCTCCCTCTACAGCCGCCCAGACCCTGAACTCTTGGAAAGCTCATCCGGGACGCTTTGGTCGTGTCGTCATCAAGGAGATGCTGCAGTTGTGGTTGTTGATGTGAAATGCATTGAGGCGGTAGTCGCGGTAGTTCCTCATTCCACAGGGATTTTGGGTGCTGAGTGGGCAGACCGTGTTTTCATTGTGGAGAAGCCAGGTTTGGACATTAGTATAATGTCTGGAGTTGTCGAAGAAATTCCTGATGAGCAATGATATAGATATACTCACATCATAGATGTTGTGATATACAACGGTAGCTTTGATTGTAGTATGAGTGGTGCTGAAGGACGTGACAGGCTGTTTGGTTCATTGGGCTGATGGCAAGCAACACGTCGCGTTCGACGTGTTTTTCACCACAACCTTTAGCACCTCGACAACATTCTTTTGCCAACGGCATTACTGACACTTTTCATAACCGCAAGAATGTCTCCATCTCATTCTGAAATCAAGAATCTCGGACACAATGATCTTGTAACCAGCAGCAACACATCATATAAGTCTGCGCTGGAAGAGATCTCTCGTCTGCGGTATTTTTTTCATTGTATACCTACATGTAACCGAGTCTAACTTTTGTCCAGACTTCAGCTTGCCGCTCATACAAGAACATGCGATAAAAAGAGTGATTTATCTTCGAATAATTCCAAACCAATCCACATCAAATTTTTTCCGGATGGGAGAAGACTTGTATATCGTGTTGAGGCTCCTACCGTGGTATAGTATCTTACAGGCTTTCTTTGGCATCTAATTAACCTGTTTCTCAATGAAAGCGTCCGAAAATCGACGGTGCCATCCCCAATATTGTAGTTGAATGATGCCAAGTCGGACTTGAACCAGAACTCGGAAGCAACTGTACTGTACTCTGTGATCCATCTGCTTGCCTTTCAGAACTTCATGTGCATGTAATTATCAGACCTGTAATACCAAGCTCCATTTTACTGTAACCTGCAAAGACGAGCCTTTGAGAGTTTTGTGTCAAGGACGCGATGACGTGATGATGTTTTCAGCGTTTGCAAGCAAACAACGCGTCGTACATCTTGTATTCAAACCACCACCATCTCTACCCCCACCACCATGGCCTTCACCTCCTCTTCTCCGCCCCTGATGGAATCCACCGGATTCAGCTCATCGCCGGCTCTTCCCAGCTCATGGACAGTCCATCATTCTGAATATGCCTCTAACGAGCCATTGGACTCCTGGTCTACAGGTCCTAGTTTCGGAAAGGATATTGTAAGACCCTCGCATCCAAGACCACTCCAACCTGTGTGCCCTGATTTTATCGACCGATCCCAAGTTAGCGAATCCAAATCTTATCAATTATCAATTATTGACAGCCCTGACATGAAATAGGAATACAAACACAACCGGCTCATTGAGCCTACCATTCATGAACTTGTCACATGGTTGTCCTCACAAGTGGAGACACTCACTCTACAGAACACTCACCTTCACAGGGAACTCGTGGCGACTCAGAATGAGGTCTTGACAAGGCTTATGTACGCATATATTTACTCCAGGGACCCTGCTAACATTCTCTTCACAAATCTAGCTGTATTGCATCATCCTTGGACTCCCTCTCTTCCAAAGCTGCCTCGTCTCCCTCAACTACAGCTGTCGAATCACTTCCTGTACCGACTGAACTTAAGGGTGACCACCCAAACATCAAATATTGGACAGCAACAAAGTTTTGAGAAGCGAGGAAGAACCGAAAATCTTCCACTGGTTTCGACAAGTCTGGCTCAGGCGGGAACGTTATGACGTGGTACGTCGAGACGGATGACGGTGAACCTGTGGGAAACGACACTGTGGACGGACTACGAGCGCTAGCCCGATTGATCTGGAACGAGCTAGAGAAGCGAGGTATAGCCCCAGCAACCTGGGCCAAGGCTGGCCTCGCTGCACACAACTACCACGAGCATCACATGTGCCAACGCTATCCAGAACTCTCCTACGGCGAAAATAACTGGAAGGCTCACCAGGTTGCAACCGACAACTACTCCTTGTGGTATGGCAAGTATATCAGTCGAACACTGAAGATCAAGGAGGAGTCAATCAAGCTGGAGCCAAAGAGAGAACCTTCGAGGGAGCCATCAGCCAGCACGATGACTTCGACCAAAAAGCGCCAAGCCCCGCTAGTTGAACTGGCCTCCGCACCGCAAGCGAAGAGAGCGAAGCAAGGGGGTGAGGAGCGCGAAAATGGAGTTGATGTAGAGGTGATTGCGAGGCCATCAGTGCCCATCGTCGTGCGTACAGCTCTTATTTCATATGTGCTCCATTTGTTGATAATCCGTCTACATTTTAAGCTCAAGAACTCTCTGTCAGTACCTCTTGTCGATCCTCGACATACAATATTCTGATATCTATTTTGTAGTAGCTTGATATTCAGTGACCCGAACGTAGCCGCTAAGCTTCGCGCACCACCATCGACAGTGACATCGACCACATCAACAGTCATTTCCACTCCCACCGAGCTGCCAAACTGTGCCACGTCAACTTCCTCCATGACGACACTACTTGCTACAAACAACACCCGTAATGCTGAAACCGCCCCAAGCCCTGACACGACCACGCCGGGTTCTGGTGCCACGCCCCACAATACCACCAGTCGCGATGGATCGACCGCCGCTAGTAATGAAATGCATGAGATGGGATCTGGTGCCGACCTCAAGGATCCAGCCTCAAAGACGACGACGGTCAAAGCCTCAAAGAAAGCTAAAGCTGGCCAGGCGATGAACGGAAAGTATGTTTTGGTTGTCCCTCCTGTCGTGAATGTTGCTGACGTAGATCAATACTAGGAGCTTGTGTAAACGGGAGTGGATCGTCGAAAACTCCCAGGGGACAGAAGACGAGTTCATGACATACTGGACCGTGCTTGGCTCGACAGGACAACAAGTACGTTATCATGTTCTGGTAGCATGACTTTCTAACACTTTTTGCTCCCAGAGTTTCAACGAGAAGTAAGTACCTGAAACTATCATAATACATGGTATTGATCCTTCCTCTAGGCCGAAGAAGTGACCATCGGCCTGTTATGGCGATTCCATACATGGTGTGAGGTATCCAGAGGAGGGTTTGCACTTAGAGGGTTTGCATTGCAGTCCCAGGTTGTTGGGACTTAGTTTTTTTCATGTTTACTTGCCTGTACAATTGTAATCGAGCTGAAATGGAATGGGTTCTATTGATTGAGCTTAATTGAAACGAGAATTATGGGCCGAAAATCAATTGAGCCATATTGAAACGAGAATAATGGGCCTGAAAATCAATCGAGCTGTATTGACCCAGAAATCTGACAACTGATACCACTCAATCCTGCTTGTTTTGGCTGAACAAACGGCCCAAATATCGAGACAGGCGAAGTTGGATCGAGCAGATTCAGGCGGGTTCTCGCGGGGCCAATTTGACTTGTTTTTGCTTGTTTCAGCTCAACGGACTTTTCACTGGGAATCAGGCCCGCGCCGTCTCTTTCCCGACTGCCATTCCCCTCACATCAGATAACTATCACGCAGACTTGTGCACTCGCACTAATGAAATTTGGGCATGCTGTGCTGCATCCTACCCCGGATTTTCTCCACGCGAGGAATTGTATAAGGCTGGCCATCCGACGCCTGTCCTTTCCTCGGCTTGGCGGCCGCGTCCGGTTGCCAAAACAACCTCTCTCACACATACACAATATTCCCCCAGGTCGCTCTTACCAATCTCTCCTTCCTCACCATCGCATCTGCGCAGCAGATTGATACCCTCACCACGGAGACCCACCACAAGCTCCCCCGGTACAAGAGCACCAAGTCCTGCGGCTGTGCCTCGCAGTCCACCGGTGCCAACTGAAGCTGGACCCACAGCACCTCGGGCTCCACCAACTGCTACGCCAGCCAGACCTGGGACAAGACCCTCTGCCCCGACGGCGCCACCTGCACCACCAACTACGCCCTCGACGGTGTGGACTACTCCGGCGTCTACGGTGTCACCAGCAGCGACGCCCTCACCCTCAAGTTCATCACCAACGGCGCCAACACCAACGTCGGCTCCCGTCTCGGCCTCTTGAACAGTGAGAGCAGTACCAGTTCAAGCTCCACCTTCGATGTTGATGTTTCCAACCTTCCTTACGAATTCAACGATGTTCCTTACGAATTCAACGATGTTCCTTACGAATTCAACGATGTTCCTTACGAATTCAACGATGTTCTTTACTACTCGGAAATGGATGCCGATGGTGGTGTCGCCAAGCACTCTACCAACAAGGCCGGTGCCAAGTACGGAATTGGTTACTGTGACTCCTAGCGCCCCCGCGACTCGAAGTTCATTGATGGAGAGGTGAGCTGATCCGTTTCTCCCACACCAACTCTTTCTAATTGTCATTCTCAGGTCAACTCTCTCGGCTGGAGCAGATCTTCCACTGATTCCAACTCCGGCACTGGCAACTACGGTGCCTGCTGCAACGAGAATGACATCTGGCTGCCTACACTCCCCATCCCTACGCCGCCTCCGGCCTCATCCGCTGCTCTGGCACCGCCTGCGGTAACTACCTTCGACCGCTACGGCACCATCTGCGATCCCGACGGTTGCGACTTCAACTCCTACCGCCAGGGTGACAAGACGTTCTGCGGTCCCAGACTCAAGGCCGACACCACCAAGGAGTTCACCGTCGTCACTCAGTTCATCTCCTCCTCCGGCACTGCCAACGTTGACCTCACCGAGATCCGTCGTCTCTATGTCCAGAACGGTGTCATCATCCAAAACTCCAAGACTATTATCCCTGGTCTGGATTCGTACGACTCCATCACCAGCGCGTACTGCGACGCTCAGAAGACTGCTTTCGGCGATACCAAGCAGTTCCAGGCCAAGGGTGGCCTAACCACCATGGGCAAGGCCGCCAAGAATGGCATGGTCCTCGTCCTCTCCGTCTGGGATGACCATGCAGTCAACATGCTCTGGCTCGACTCCACCTACCCCACCGACGCCAGCACCTCCACACCCGGTGTCGGACGCGGCACATGCGCGACCACCTCCGGTACCCCCACCGACGTCGAGACTAACTCTCCCAACTCTTCCGTCACTTACTCGAACATCCGCTTCGGTGAGATCGGTTCCACCTACACCGGCGGCACCACCGCTTCGAACACCTCCTCCACCACCGAAGGCAGCGCCCCTGCCTCCACTGCCACCCAGGTCAAGTAGGTCAATGGTACACTCTTCTTCTACTCCTTTCTCCATCAGATAACTGACGTCCATTTCTCTTTAGCGGTGGCATCGGCTACACTGGCCCCACCATCTGCGCTCCCGGCAGCACCTGCACTTTCAACAACGAGTACTACAGCCAGTGCCTGTAAATATCTACAGCACGGGAGGGCGTTTGGATCCTGGGTAGCTCTCCTCGTCTTCGTAGTAGTACATCAAAAATCATTATTGTAAAACTTGATCCTTCATAGATCACACTATGACTTGATACCCTGTATTGGTACAGTAAAATATATGGCCGCGCTCTCAATCTGCTCTGAACCCAACAGCTTCATATGGGAAGATACTTTTGTAGGTTATTCCTTGCTTTCTTTTGGCTCACTGACCGCAATAGTTCATTTGCGTCCAATAGGATCTTTAAGTTGAAGATCGCTCATTACATTTCAATATACATCGAATCTTTGCCCTCAGAAAACTTAAGAAACCCATTATATATATCTCTTTCCTTTCCACTCCCTTTCATTAAATTAATCCTCAAACATCATTTGAAACTCTTCTTCACTGACACCACCCTTGCTTTGTTGGACCCAGCCTGGCAACTTCAGCAACATCAATGTTCTTCTACATTGCAGAACTCCCCATCACTTCTCCGCTTACTCATGGAACAATTGACTTAGCAGATCCTGTCACCACCGAATTCCACTATATGCAGTTCTGCTTTCACAATCCGCTCATCAAAATCCTGAAGACTTATATCAAATTTTCCATTGGAGATCGGCCCCGCTTATTTGCAGTTACCAAACACTATAACCCTCGTTTGTTGGAAGGAGGCCAGAAGCTCCCCATTGGCTTAGCAGACCAACTTTTATCCACATCCTTTACCTTTGATAGTAGTAACTTGGGAGGACTTTACACTCCCCCCCCTTTTCTGCTCGGAGTCCACCAGACTCCGGTCGGACTGAGCGGACTCCAGTGGACTCCAAGTGGACTCCGACTGGACTTTTCCCCCAGCCAAATCCCAGAATTTGGCTTGTCCAGTCCACCCACTATCCGGGTGGAGTCCACTGGAGTCCACTGAAAGTCCAGTGGACTCTTTTCCAAGTGGAGTCCAATGGACTTGACAGGACAAGTGGACAATCATGTAGTCCGACCAGACTTGAGTGGACTCTGAACAGAGTCCTGGACAACTCAAGTCCAGGTTATTCTCATTAATATATAATAAAAATAGTGCCCTTTTCGAGAGTCGAACCCTTGAGCATTTCAATATTGATGACAAATGTTCATGCTATGACCACGCAATACCATTACACCACAGTGGCTTTATTACCAGTCAAATTTGGGCTCCCAAGTACTGTTGCCGTTTGCCGCCACTGATCAACATTGACACGTTTGGTCAATCGTGGGAACTGGCCACGTAAGCCATGTCAACAATCATTTTCGGTTTCCTCTTCTTCCACCACCACTACCACCATCGTTCCACGGCACCTTCACCTGCTGTGCCACCACTGTTGTGTACACCGTGAGCTGCAAGGTGCGTCGCTGACACTCTCCCACTGACCCCGCTAACTAACCACCCACAGCAGCAACCCAGGATGACCCTGAGTAACCAGGAAGGGGAAAGCAAGGGAGCAAGGGCAGACCCTGGGTGGGGGAGAGCCCAAAGGTGCAACATCACGTGCACCCCACTGACCCCAGCCCACTGACACCTAGAGCCACACCCCAGCAGGCCCACCACGTCGGATGCAACACAGACACTGCTGGAGCACCGATCACCCAACGCCTGACGCCCGAACAACGCAACGACGGCCAAACAACGCAACGACGGGCACAAGACACAACAATGGCGCACCCCCGATTGCCGCCACGTCACCATGACAGGACGACCGCCCCACACAACACAATGACGGCGCACCCCCGCCGCCACGTCACCACGACAGGACGACCACCCCACATGACACAACGACAGCGCACCCCCAACTGCCACCACATCACCACGACAGGACGACCGCCCCACACCACTGACTGAACGACACATGCCCGGCCCCATGCCCGAACGACGCAACAACGGTGCGCACCCCCGACTGACACCATGTCACCTACACCAGACCCTGCATGCCACAGACCGAACGACGCACGCTCGGCCCCACGCCCGAACGACACGACAACGGCGCGCTGATGAGTTCCCTACCAGGCTACGCGCCCACCCCACACTCCTCGGCATGATCAACAACTGTCACATGACGTACATGACAACTGCCCAGATAGTATCTCCATCCCTGCCATTGATGTGACGCGTCTACAACACATGACATCGGGCCGGTCGGACCAGGGGTTCCATTCTGGGGCAAATTCGTCTAGACTTTTCATCCCAGGAACTAGTGTC
>JABCKT010000473.1:0-13454 GCA_018858115.1 Tephrocybe rancida | reverse complement strand
AGGTGCCTCAGGTGGGATCAGGTAGCCCGTTTATGGTCGGTTATTGACCTTTTACGGGGGCGTATGTTTTGTAGATGTGTGTGTGCTCTAAGCTCCTCGTCGTGATCGTTGTGGTACTTACTCACAATGTTCCGCTCAACGACAAATTCTTGTGCAAATTCCCGCAGGAGTCGAGGCCGTGCTACACGTCTGGCGACAAGACAAGTAAAGGCATGCTCACAGGTCAAAAATATGCCGTTGTCCGTGCCCTATCGGCCCTTGACCGATCCTCGTTACTTCTCTCCCACTCCTACTACCACTACCATACCTTCCCCCGGCGCGTATGCACGACGGCTGCTGAGCTTGCCTCCTCGAACAACGAACACGTCCTTCGACTTTCTAAAATCCCTATCGTGGCCACTTGTCGAACACACCGCCCCCGCCCTACACGCGGGCTTGTTGTGTGTTTCACACCGACGCGTCGAGCCGCACCGTCTTGTCTCGTGTTTTGTCGATATCATCGATGTATGCGTGAAGACTCTACAGGTTGGAGGAGGCACCGCCCTTTCCTGGACTCCGAGCCTGTTCGTGTTTTTGAGTCTCAAACGGTACACGAGCGTCGTCGTGCTGGACTGTGTACGCCGATACTCGCGATTGAGGGAGTGGATAGCCGATATAGAACCAGAGTCAGGATCACGTCAGGACCGCAGCACCACTCAGGCCCTTCGTTATCTTCTAGAAGTTCTACATACTTGAGTGTGTGTATGGGAAGAACGGCGGGTGTTGGGAGAACCGGGATATTCGTTCAAGTTGGTTCATGCTGGGAGGATCCGATGTAGACTGGAGATGCGGGGCAAAATCAATTTTTATTGGGGGCATCTCGGAGCTCGAGCGACACTATTGACGACATCCAGCTATAGGTCATTGAACGAGCTGCGATTGCTCCGATCCCGACTTGCAGTTTGCGCTCTTACCAAGCCCTTCCTTGCCCACCCCTACGCATTCTCCCACCCGTATAGTTTACGATGACGCAATGCGCCGCTGGACCGCCCTAGGCTCCTATATATATACACTTTGTGAGGGGTTTCCAGTGCCGGTCGGAGCGCAAGAGGTGTCCTGTAGGACAGTCAGAGCCACATTGGGACCACGAGCCACCCAACGTTTCCCGGGCGCGCTTACATGTGTACGCTCCTACCTTCCCTCCCGTCACTCACTCATGTCTCTTTTACACAGAACGCAAAGCACCCAACAGGAACGAGATCTAGAGGTACATACTGAGGCCGGACCATAGTGCTGATGCCATTGAAGTGGAGTAATTGGCACGACTCTGCAAAATCGTTGGAATGTCTGAAACTCCCCAAAGAAAATCTCAACGCCGCCTCCCACTGCGTCCTACATTCCACCCCCACCCCCACCTACTGAGCCCCAGCCGGCACCTACACGCCATACACCACACACTCACACCCATCCCATGGACACCTACCGAGCCCCAGCCAAATCGAACGACCATCTGTACTCTGCTCTCTGCTCTCCGCCCCTCTCCAAATATTGACTCAACAGAGAGAGCTTGGAGGCGACGAGTGCAAGCAAGTTCTTGTAGATGTCCAGGGGCATGAGAGGACGCCCCAAACACTTCGTCTCAGCGTCACCTCAGCCCTGCTATCTCCCTCCCACGCCGTCCGTCTCAGAGCCTCGCTCCTCATACGCACACCGCCCCTCCTTTACCCGCTTGTATGCTACCTCTCCCATCACACTCCCAATCCCAACAACGCACGTCGATATTTGCGCGGCGCGAATATGGATACAGCAGCGCGCACCCCTCAAGCATCAACCACTGACTACGTACACGCGGCATGTGCTTCGACGTCCTTCAAAGTTCCAGGCCGCTCTTCCTTGTTTCATTGACGCATTGAGAGTGCATGGAAGTGGAGAGGGACCAGCACCCGTTCCTGGGCTCCAGGACTCAGCCATTCGTGTCTTTGGTATCGCGTCGTCGGAGCTCTGGACTTGTTCGGGACAGTCTTCGGCCGCGCAAAGCCTTGTGGGAGACCGTCAGGATTCAGAGTGATCGAGGGAGTAGATAAACAATTCGGAAGGCTGTTGCATGCCTGGGGTGAGGCATTTAATCGGCAGATAGAGGCTAGAGAGCCTGATAAAGGGGGGGCATATGTAATCACTGTCTTCGCTGTGTGAGTCGTCGTAGCCCCCCGTCGTCGGAAGAGTGGCACTCATGGCTCTCTTGTAGATTGTAAAGTTTGTGGAAACTGCTGGGGGACAACGTCGACGATCAAAGATACAAACGTAGGCGGGGCATTTCTTACAATGCGAAACCGTAGTCCCATGTGATTTATACGCTTTGTCGACTCTGGATATATGATTCTATGGAGCTACCAATGTCTTTTGGCCCACCCACAACTAGCAACACAACAGAGTCTGTCTTTGCTCGGTTACACTATCAGGACCTCAGAGCACCAAGCATATGATGAAAAGAGATGGGAGAACGAGAAAAACTTTGACACCGATTCGGTGGTAATTACATGATAATGGTTAGCAACAATAATATCACCTTGATTCCATCCATGTCGAATCCATGAACACTCTACAAGTTTACAACAACTCTCCTCTAATCAAATAATCAACATATTAAGGGAGGCCAGGGCCAGCCAGTGTGACTGAGCACTTTGGTATGGCAAGACATTTAAGCGCCACAACGCCGTCCCGTACCAGGCTAGCAGACCCTCGTCTACCAAGGCTGATTAGTAGGCGGGCGGGGTCAAGGGTTTTGATAACTGTGGCCTTCCTGCTCGTTGCATTGGATATTGTCCGCCTGGCTACAATGCTGTATAGCAAGGGCAAAGGACGCGACGTTGCAAAGGCACTCAAGGCTGTCCAGCAGAAAGCCGACACGTCATAGTCGAACGTCGAGCGCCCCTACGTCTGCATCCAACGATGAGTTCTGTTAAGTATACGTATAGAGTGTTCGACTCACTGATATGATGACGGTTTACACGAAAGTGTTTCATTCAATCAATCGTTTGCACTATACTGATTGCCCGGACGTCATGTGTCCGCGTCCATCGAGCCCTGCAGGTTGCGCCATACTGCACTGAGTACAGCTTCTTGTTCTCACCCAATTCGTCGGTCTAAGCTTTGAACATAATCCGATTGCGAGTTACAAGACAATACTGCGCTCCAATTCACTGGTAAACAGACTAGCGAAGGAAAAATGTAGTAAGTAAACAGGACGGGACAACAAGCGCATGAACAAAAGAAAGACATAAGGATAATGGTGAAAGGTTATCAAAAGAAATAAAGAAAAAACGGACAGCATAACATAGAAAAGAGGCTGAGACTAGCCAATAGACGGACAAAAGTGGGGAGAATTGTACGAACATCAAATGGAGGGAAAGCGCAAGAACGAACGGGGTTAGAGCGTGCTCAAATAGCGGAATGAAATGGGTTTACGATTCAGAATAGGTAAAGGAAGCAAAGGACAAGAAAAAGAATTGAACATAATTTCTTTCGAAAAAAACAACACAAACAACACGCGAAGAAAGAGAAAAGCGAGCCAACACCCCAACCCACCCACGAAAAAGGCGAATATAGCAAGAACAGAACGGCAACGCACAATCGAACGCAGAGACATCGATCGAGGGAGATACGCGAAGGAAAGAACAGGAGAGGACCAACAGACCCAAAACGGATCAACGAACGAACGAAAAGACGAGAAAGAAGAAAAAAACGCAACGATATGAAAGGAAGGGGGAAATAGATGCGCCCAATGCAAAGACGGACGGACGGGCGGCCAAACGAACACAAAAAGAACGTATGACCAAACGAGCCACGAGAGCCGGGGGTGGGGGTGGGGAGCAAACACAGCGAAAAGAAAGAAAGAGAACGCCACGAGGTCATCGGCCAGAGGAAAGAAGGGCGATGAAGGACGAACAAGAACGAAAAATCCAAGGAGACGCACGCCAGCATAACCCGAATCTTCAGAAAGGGAAGAACGAGATGAAATGAGAAACAGAAAAAGAAGTGCAGGAGCACTACCACGACCACGCTGATCATACCCCCTTCCTTCCCCCTCTCTAACAATCGAACGTAACAGCCCCCACACGGAGAATACTCGTGCTCTTCCTTATCCCACTGCTCCTGATTTGTATCCCTGTTGTGGTGACCAGGAGGATCTCTGGTGGGACGGTTGGAAGGTAAAACAAGAATTCGAGATGATAGTCGCAAGACATAGATACGGAGGTACGGGGCTCCGTTCTGAGCCGAAGCGGGATCGTATGAGCATGCAGCTTTTTGTGGGCAGCTGAGTGCTTTGAGATCGGTAAAAACGGCAAGATGAGGTGTGTGAGTCGAGCCCGGCAGGGAGGTATTTATGACTAGTCCATCTTGGATTTGAATATCTGTTTCTCGATAAGCATGTGGTCAACGGAGAGGGGCAGGAAGGCATACCAAAAGTTGCATCGTTAATGTGTGGGGCTACGAACACGTCGTCAAACCAGTATAGTAATCAGAACGCGTGGGTATGCCCCGACAGTGGGCTGCAAGATGATGGGGGACGTATTCCTGAGTCATAGTGGGAGAAGGCAAAGGGCTTGGAGGAAACCGCTTCGGAGTGCCTCCGACTTGAGGATATATCACTTCGTAAGTATTTGTGCTGTTGTTGGAGGCTATGGAGAAAGAAGGTGAAGACCTGGTCCATGGGCGTAGGGGCACCTTGGATCAGTACTTGATGCAGGAGAAGGAGGGAAGCATTCGGGGGACGCGGGTCTAGTAGCCGTGTTGGTGTACCATCAGTGCTGCCAGTACTGGCGTGGTCGAATGAGAGGGGTTCGCTAAGTATGCGTATGCCTGTGCACCATGGCATTATTGGACTTAGCTAATTTGCTTTGAGTCTCTTTCTGTCTGTTTATGGGAGTTGGCGGTCCCGACTCCCGACCCCATCCACCGACAAGCATGGCTCTAGTCACAGATATCACGCCAAATGAATGCATATTCGCTGGCAAATGACACCGATAACTACAAGTGCCAACGTGTATTCGCCCTTCCTCGCTGCCATGCTGACCGGTCACCGCCGACCAGTCATCATGCACGCGCATACCTGACGACTCCTCAGATCTCAGAGCCAATCCAATTGAAACATAAGGCAGAGGGGTGGAAGAGGTTGAAAGTTAGAAGCTACCGAACCTCTTACGTGTTGCTGTGTGCCCCCGCCGTACTGAAAATGCGTGAAAATGCACCTTCCGCTAGGAACGAACACTATTTGAGCCAGCTGACGATCCATCGCTCGTGCTCAACAAAAATTCAAACATCAACGTATGTTCCTTCTTCCTTTTCTCACTTTGAATATGGATACCAGATTCATTAATGTTGTCTATATAGCTCTAGAGACTAGTACTTACTCGACTTGGGCGCTTTGGCAGCCAGGCCTCCAGCAAAGCGAACTCCAGACACTGACAGTCGCCCACCCGTTCTCCCTCCCATAACCGTTTACCGTAACACTTCTCGACGACACAGTGCCCCACTGAATTATACTACCCCAGGCTAAACCGTCCCTCCAAGCACGCGCCAATTGCACCAATTCGATGGCGGAAAGAGATGGTAGGATGAGAAGAGCTTTGACAACGATTCGGTAGCATATGATGGTTAGCTTTATCCAGTATAGTGGTCAGCAGAGAGAATGTCACGGTTTTTCTATCTAAACTCATCCTTGTTGAATCCGTGACATTTCTGCGACCACTTTCCACTCGAAAATTTGACAAATTCAGGGAAGCCAGGGCAGCTAGTGTAACTGAGTTCATTGATTCCAACGGCAGCGCCGCATAAACCGGCATGGAACGCGAGATTTGAACACTACCGTGCCGTCGCAGCACCCTCCATAAGCCCTTGTATTCAGCTAGCAGACCCCGATCCACCAGGGCGCGTAGTCGCCGATCATACCCTAGACGGCAGTCATGCATACATTGATTATAGCATCAAACGAAAACTTTATCGAAAATCGTCACTAGACACGTTATAAGCGAGGGCTCATCAGGCGTTTTAACATCACGTACAGGTTTGGTTGCAGATGTGGTACACTCGGCAGATGTTTGAGATGTGTGTGTGGGCCGTAAGTCTTGGGCGGGGAGTTAAGATCAAACGCGCGCGTCCATGTACGTATATTATAAAGTTGATTGTAGTGCTTGAGCAACTCGCCGGGACGGGGAAGGGGCGCATCCGGCTGTATGCCACTGAATTCGACTGGTTCAAGAATTTTCAGAACCCGCAGGACCACAAAGTTTCCCATGGCGTGCTGCGGCAACTGTGACCGCTCAAAGCGCAATATAAGCCGACCTGTAATTCATAGGGTCAGCATGAAAAGGCTGGACACACACAGACATACCACGTGTGGCGTGTCTTGACTTCTTAGTATAGAAGTAACTCTTTGGAAAAACTTGCAGGCAAAACAGATGAGAGTGTTGAACCGTGACGATGCGGAGTGCTATTGATGTATGGCTTACATCTACCACAAACGGTTGTTCCAAGTAAGTGAGGATTGAGCAGGGCTTGGTGACTGACAAGTGGGCTGCGGCGGTAAGCGCTTGAGCGATCTCGGGCGGACCTTCGTCCTGGAGGCATGCCCGTATGCTCTCAAACCGCTTTGGCCAGGCAAGGCGCGGCGCGGTAAGCTTCCACACCTTACGGTTGGGGCCAAAAAGGTCCTGGCCCGTTTCGAATTGCGCCGGATCGCCGGAAGGGACCAGGCGGAAGCGGATTGAGGCGGCTAGTGGTGGAAAACTCAGGTTGTAATGCAGGTAGAGGAAACCTTTTGTGGAGGGGGGGAAGTGCAGGCGGAGATCACTTGAAGCGTACATCAATTTGCTCCAGCCGGAATCCAACATGCGAGTGACGATCCGGGGGCAGGCGGTGTTAGAAAGGTCGAAGAAGTCGGATGCGCTCAGACGACGTGGATCAAGGGTGTTGAATGACAGCTTTCGGAATACCTGCGTTACTCTAGATCTCTCTATTTGATGGTTGGATTCTGTAGGAGGCCTGTGGTTACAGGGGTTAATTGAGAACCATGGAAAAGCAGAGAGACGGCTCGTACATATAGGTTGTGTTTGTAATACTTGGTAGAAGCCGCAGAATCGGAGAATGGAGTTCCATATGTCCAAAGCGGCCACGGAGGCCGTACTTTAACAAGGCGCCTTCCACAGGAACGAAATCCGACAGAGCTTCTTCTGTACCTTGTTCGATAGGTTCCAAAATTTTGAGGACTCGCACGAAAAATGTCGTATCGTTTGTGTATTCAGTTGCATGTTCAAAGTGGACTAACAATTTCCTAGGACAAAATACTGAGTGCTCTGATTCGTCTTGCTTGAAAAAAAAAAACGAGACAACCTTTTTTGAAATTTGCAGGCATAGGTTGGGAGTGTGATTCTTGCTGGTAGATGTGTCGAGTGGGCGTCAGAATGTTGATACTAAGCATGGAACCGATTGTAATTGCAAAAGGTTGCTCCAAGAAGGTCAAGACAGGCCCACGCCGTAGCTTTGCGGCATGGCCACGGACATCGGCGAACTGGTCAGGTCGTACATATCCCTCTGCTACGGCCAGTGCCTCCAACGGAGCATGCCCCTTCCCAACGGTCAATCGAAGAAGATGCAATGACCAGGGCAGGACCCCGTCTGGCCCCAAAAGGTCTGTGCCCTGCTCGAAAGACATTGGATTGCTGTCGGCCGTGATGCGAAACCGGACTTGGCCTGTCGTGGGTGGAAGGCGTGTATCGTGATGCCAGTACAAGAAACCCTGTGTGCCATTGGGAAAGGCATTGGGCTGCAGCTCCAAGTTTCTTCTGTATTGTAAGCAGCCCTGAACCAGCTGACCATCGTTCAAAGCCACCTTGAACGTCCGTTTAACAATATTAGATGCATCGAGAAAGTCGCTGGTTTGGAGGCGTGCAGGGTTGAGGGTCCTGATAACTACAAACCTCGAGTAACATCTGGTCTGTGTCGCATTGAATGGTTTCCACCTTGCTATGCCGACGCTGTACCATGGCAGGGGTAGACGCTGCGAAGTTGAATAGAACATTCAAGACTGCCCAGCGAACAGACGACGCGTCAAATGGCACGACTTCGCGTGTTCTTACTTCTGCATCAAGCCATAAGTTCCAGTAGATGTGCAGAGCTTTCGACTTACTGACATGAGGGTTGTTTACACAAGAGGCGATATTCATTCCCTACTTAAAATGATTGATGTTTGCAATTGTTCGGCTCCGACCGACCTTCATTTGATATCCGAGCCTGCATGCCAATGCATCGAAAGGTCCTGCACCATGGCTACACCAGGCACTGACTACGATTCATCGCGGCTATGCTTGTGCATGATCGGATTTGGTAGTTTCATTGACTGATCATGTAAGAACAAGCCCCACCACATATATGAAATGTGCCCACATCCATGTTGGTTAAAGGCTCGTATACCCACTCCGGGAGAGGGGGGGACGTAGAACCCAGAGAAAGACTGACGAACGAAGCGCAAAGTACGACGAAAGGAAAGTAGACAGTAACAGAAGGACCAACGAGCCAAGAATGCATGAACGGAAACACAACAACTTGAACAAATTAAAGGATATCTGAGGGATAACAAAAGAAGGAAAAGAATGCGACAGACTTGAAGAAAGGTCTGAGATGAATAGGCACATAAAAGCAGGCTAGATCGAACGAATGTCGAGCCAGGAAGAATTCGCGTACGGGGGCGGGGGGGGGCGGGGGGAGCACTCGGCGGAGGATTCAGGAATACAGATGCAATCTTACCGCCGAGTGTGTTCGCCTCATGATACCCCTATACCCAAGTTATCAGTTACCCTGCTTGTCTGGAACATTTTTTACGACCTTCTACGGCCTCGTGGAATATTTATCATTGCATCCTATGCGATCATGATCGCCTTTGGTCCTCTCATTCGATCGTTTGGACGTTATAACAGTACGGGCCTACACATTAGGCCCTAGGGAGGAAAGGACTTCTTTGAATTATATTCGCACTGCCTCATGCCTCTTTGTTTTATATGTTCCTTATATTCATCTTCATAGACACTCGAGTGTATTGAAGCAACCTCATGTGTCATACTTATTAATAGAAAACAATAGTATGGCGCAAGCGCTGTTATCCGAGCACTTGTTTGTGTGGAAAGGCTTTATTACAGCAGTGTATATACATAGTGCAAACACAGCTTCTACTATGCTGCGCCTCTTTTAGGTCTACAAAGCAAAATATGAAATGATAGATAAATCAATTTGTCCTTTCCTTCGTTCTGTATTTGTCACAACTATCTAATGGGCACTATTAATAATGCTAGTCGAGAGCTACAGAATGCCAGTGATCCTCACAAGTGGCCTCTAATTCTTTGAATAATCTCCAGATCCACACAAGGAAGGCAAGATCTAAGAAAGAAAGGACAGTCCCGATAACTCCAAAAATTGACCGCGCTATCAGTCCCATTGGTTCAACGTCCGAGGGACTCCTCCGAATAAAACTTTCATTCCAGAATGAGGAAAGAACAGAGAGAACAAAGAATACTACCCCCCTGTGACTGAGTTAGACACGTGCATGCGGCAACAGCGTGATTAAATTTGCGGACCAGCAGAGAGAGATAGCAGGCATTGCCAATATGGACCAGAGTGGCCGCTTATCCTTTTCAGCTCGCTGCATTACATGCATGAAAATTTGCGCCACCAAAGCTACTTGAATAATCACGTACCTGGAACCAGGCGATAGCGAACCTTTCAGTAATGGTATGAGCTTTCCGAAAGAAGACTAAGAGGGCGGCGCCGTAGAGACCACAAGAAATGGAGCGCAATGAAGATATGAAAATAAATGAGCAAGTAACGGCGTCGGAATTAATGCCAGGCAATGCTGGAGATGCCCTTACGGATAACTTTCAGCGCGTTTCTTGCAGACATAAAAAGGATGCTCACAACACATAGGTGACGGCCAAAGTGGTAATAACACACCACTCCCGATAGCGGGTGTCAATATACAAGCGCCAGCTCCCCCGAAGCTGTTGTGCGTGCACACCGATAAGTGTGGTACCAAGGGCCACCAATGGTGATGATGTGATGAAGCTCCTGCCTTCCAGGTCGCGTAGTTGATCATTGATGGGTGGAATACCCCATTCCAAGCCTTTGAGGTGTTCAGCCCACATGAAGGCAATTGAGGCCTCCGACGCGTAGAACATTGGTAGTTGGAAAGAGAGTAACAGGTGCAAGATACACCATCCACGAAAGTAAATTCTGGAATTATGTCTCCAATAAATGAAGGAGAAAGAAGGCACCATTTAGGTGTATGTCGAATGATGGGTTCCTACTGAGGACAGTCTTGGAAGGGTGTAAGGTTCTACTCGGAAAAGGGACAAGCTCAAAGAGATTGTGGACTGGTCCTTAAGTGCTTCTGGCGCCATTAAGTAACAAACAAGATCCAATGACTTTGTGATCCAGTGCCGGTATTGACAGATGAGAAATATCCCAATCAGGAGACAAGAATCGACTCGAAAGCCATGGCCTGAGCCTGGTCCGCTTGGCCTTCTTTTGGCAGCCGAGGCCGCATGACCAAACATGGGTTAACATGTCACAACCTATGGAAGTTTAGATCATGCCCTGAGGATCAGAGTTCCATAGGGCCAGGTTAAGCCGACAGCACATGTAGGGGTTGAATATTTTTGTGTCTTGTCTTTCCAATGTGGACTCTGAGTGTCCGGAACTATCCTGTATACATATGCCATAACAGGCCATAACCTCAAATAAGTCCATTGTCTTGTCGAACTGCAATGTATATGTTTCATCATGTAGTTCTCATAAGAGACGTCAGTCTGACCTAGGGGTGTGCTTGTGTTCTGCCAGCATTCCATCCAATGAAAACATTGATCCATCTATCTGTCAATCGAAAGAAGCCTCTGTTCTCGACAATTCTACAAGCCAATTCAAAGCCAATTCGTCTTTGAATTATCAGTCGCAGTTGCTGTCTTGGTGTATTTTCACCATATATCCGCCTTACCCCTGGGATACCAAAACAACGTTAACCTTTTCAAAAGTGATCGAAAAGCATTAAGCTGTTGCCTGGGGACTAAATCTGTAGGACATGTCCAGTGATAGTTTACAACCCTAGATGACAACACCGATAAACTCACCTCATCAGCATTTCTGTGACAGACATATGTACCCATCATGACCGCGTTCTGACATTTTTTGAGATCCAGAGACGGGGAATGGAAATGAACGCCCCTTGCTATCCCCCACTATGACATTTCTGCTTACAAATATTACCATTTTGGGTTCGTCCGAATGCCATACGAGTCATTGGCTGGCATTGGCTGCAATTTGAACAGTATTATCCTTCTTAATGAGGCAATATAGATAGTAGTCAACTGGTACACTATGGAAGAATTTAGTGGGGCTCAGTAGGGTGTGTTTTTGAGCAAGATATGATAAGATCACATAGAAAATCTGATCGGACAGTACCAGGACCATCTATGGATATTCTAAGGGGAGTCTGCTCTTCCCGAGATACACAATAAGGTACTGATCTCATAGTCCATCATACATGAGGAAACAAATGCTTCATAGGCCTCATCAGGCAGTGGGAAGTCATGGGTGATAAGATTAGATCAGATTAATGATCCGAGGGTGACAGATGACTTCGAGCCTTGGCTTCGGCAACATATAGAAATATATAATGTATTATTCTGTGACAGAAGCTAAAAATGCATAGCTCAAGGGATGAGTAGTCTGAAGGAGGGAAATTTGGAATTTGGGGGTAAAAGTAAAATAAATGAAACAATTGAGGCTCGAACACTAGCCTCCATAAAGATGACATAAGCATAACTACACGTTCATACCAGTAGACTAAGCGGCTGTTTACAAGACTGTAAACCCAATGGCTATTACCCCGAATCTCGGACATCGGCGAACATCATTTGCTAATCTTGCCTTTTTTGGAAGTGTCATAGTGGGGGAGAGCTGGGTCAGCTATGGAAATGTCGGAATGATACGCGCACCATAAAGATTTGATTGGAAGCATGCATCTCCACTCGCTATGTACTTATGTGGCGCGCCTATCTCTCACAAGAAATAGCAAGAAGGCAGCCCAGATAAATGGTGTCACGCACGTAAACACAACAAGGATTCCCTTAGCTAATGCTGCTATGGTATGAGCATGATATCAAAGGGATGCCTCGACCGAATGTGTCATCCAAATACTGTGCAATCTTCCGTGGAAGGTGGGAAGTAATCTATATCTGTTGCATTGTTCCCAGCACAAACCTTCCAATGCTTCAGTGTCATCGATGAGTTTATCTTGAGTCCAGCTTTGGAAAGTGGAGTCAATCGCAATGACAGGAGAAGAGAGATGATCAGTGTCATGTTAGACTAGGCTTTGAGCGCACTACAGGGTGTATATTACATGATAGTCAGGTAGGGTGGTGTGGGAGGAACAGGACCCGGCCAACCAACTGTCAGAGATCTTGTTTGTGATGGAAAATCTGCCTATCACCTAGTATTTGGTGTTGTGACCTCACTCAGACTCGATTGGTATGGAAAGCTGGAGCACCATGAACCCACATTGTACTTTTGTGTCACTCCTTAGTGATGGAACATCTCTGATGGGCGGAAAGATGACGTCCACCTGTGCCCCGTCATTTGAGATTTTGTCGACTATGTAGGGATGGACTTGAGGATGTCGTCCACGCCCTACTGATATGCCTGCATCCTAGGGTGGTAGAGGTCAGAAAGGTGTTTTACCTGGAAATAGATCTCACTTTGCCCAAGTTCTGCTTGTGCTTCTCTGACCCGCTACAGTTGCTGCGTGAACTGCTCGCTCAGAGGTGCATGATTGCACTCCTTGCGAAATTTGCATATGACACACTGGAGATCTTCTATGCAGAGCCAATCATAAGACCTGAGGAAATAGTACCAGCAGGCAACTAGATATATCAAAATGAATTAAATAATACACACCAGCATGCACACCGAGATGAAGAGTTGATGCATGCACCTGTTGAAGAATCCTGGATGACAGAGAGTGTTGTCGAAGTCCAGGGAACTGGCATTCGACCCCCACTGGGTTTTATCTGCGACGTCCCACTTGGAGAGCCGGGGATTCTGTGATAGGTAGTACTGTATCTCCACACTTGTTGCCCGACGTGTGTGTACTGTGGAAAGGTGCAATTCAAACTAGGTACGTAATTGTTACATCTATGTACTGTATTTTCCACGGTGAACTGATTGTTCCAATTGGGGACCACATCAGTATAGTATACTCATCCTCCACTTCAGGCAACCCCCTAGCAGTACCCTGTTAGGGTAGTTAGTGCCTACTACGTAACTCCCCTAAGAGG
The DNA here is from genome assembly GCA_018858115.1 of Tephrocybe rancida. Lineage (NCBI taxonomy): Eukaryota > Fungi > Basidiomycota > Agaricomycetes > Agaricales > Lyophyllaceae > Tephrocybe > Tephrocybe rancida. Next base: position 99 of record JABCKT010000473.1, on the reverse strand, counting down.
CCCCAGGACCAGGTCCCAATCCAACCCCCCCGGGAGCGCCCAAACCATCAATGGGAGCGCCCACGCAATCAATGGGAGCGCCCAAAATAGCCGTGGGCT
>JABCKT010000472.1:0-13463 GCA_018858115.1 Tephrocybe rancida | reverse complement strand
AACGACACACTTGACCCAGTTGGGAGCGGAGTAGATGCTATCAAAGGCATTTGTGATATAGGAATTGGGGGTTTCTCAAAATTCTCCTTCAAAGACTGCTGCTGTTTTTTGTTTTCTGGCTTTACCAAGGGGTACAACTCGGGATTGTTGCTAAAGTAGTGTTAATGCTGTAAAGTCACTTGAGGTGTTGCGGGGCTCACATGAGGGCAACATTTGAGAGATGAATCGGCTCTCAACGCAAACCAGCCTGTACTTCAACCACGACAATGTCTTGAAGAAGAATATCAGTGATTATTCCTTCATAGTCCTTCAAGGGATGCTTCCCCACAATGCAAATACGATGCCAAAGAAAATGAAGGTGTTCTTTATATCGGTCATCTTTGAGTAGATCTTGATTCTTGTCATTAAGAGCATCCTGATTCTTGGTGTCTGGTGGGTCTTGTTTCTTGGCAGTTGGTAGTGGCTGCCCTTTGGTCATTATCGGCATTGTTGGCAGTTCTTCTCCATGAGTACTATATGCCTATTTGAAAATTTAAGGAGTTGATAAAATCAAACCACTCGCCTGCCAGGCTGCACAATGTCAGGAGATAGTGTCGTATATGATATGACCGGAAGAGTGAACGATTCAGGCGGGCTGTAGAAAGTGGCAAAATGTGAGGCAACTTCTAGCTTCGCGGATGTCAGATGTGCCAGGATGTAATGTACACAGAACAGTAGGTACCTCTTTCCAATGTTCGTGGTCCCACACTAACATTTTTTCTTCCTCAATTGCTACCACCCAAGCTATTTTCCCTGAATACACCCCCAAAGTCATTCAAATGCAATCACCAACAGCGAAATTCTTTTGCAATTGAGCAAGGGGTACAGGGATCCTGTTGCCTTCAAATTGAACTACAGCTACCAGCATGTTGTTCTCCAGGTTCTGGATCACCCTGTTCATACCGTATAGTTCACCTTCTACAACATTGACTAGATCGCCGATGGATAGTTGAAGCGCAGCTGATCAGTTGGAGGCAGCTTTGAAAAGTTCCTGGGGTATCTCGTATGAATCTGCAAAGAGGGAAATTTCGGATGGGAGGGGCAGAATTTAGTGGGGCGTAAACTTGTGCGTAACCAGAGACAGATACCTGTCGATGTAGTTTCTCAATCTGAAACAAAACTCTTGGGTACTCTTCGACTCCACAGACTGTTCACCTAACAAATGCTTGACATAGTCCTCTCTAAGTAAGGCCTGAGCAGGGCGAGCCTCTGATGTGTCTTTACCCTTGTCAGGATTACCCAGCTTTCTTTGAACATGGCGTATGAGGTTTACACGGGGAACAACAAGTACTTCGGCACCACGTCAAGCGTCATATTGCCTAACAAACACTAAATCACCTCGATATGGTGACACAGTCAGCTGGATCCAAGACGAAGCGTGTGGCTGAAATAGAGGTGGTTCTTTAAGACATGACGGGGCATCTTTGGGGGAGATAAACTTGATGTGCCAGGTGAAGACATTGGAGATGTTTTTGCACAGCGTTCGAACATCGTCAACATTTGGCACCTCAACATAAATCCAACCTGGTTGAGTTGCACGGCCAATCACAGATGCAACAGAGAACACCGAGCCACTGAGGAGAGCTTTTTCAAGCAAAACAAAGGCAATGTGCTCTTCGTAGCCTGGCTTTGTACATACTAAGTTCCTCGATCTGTGGAAGAATAATGTGTGCTTACTTTGACAGATACGCCCCATATATGTGGTTCCAAGTCATCGAGGACGAGATCCTGGACGTGTGACGAGTCCTTGGTAGCACAATGATGGGCCCGCGCCAGCAGCAAGTTCCAATCTTCATCATCCTTCTCAGTACGACATTGTTCCATTGTGTTGGTAAGGAAACGGTGTGAACTGGTACGATCGACGGTGGTAGGTTCACTATCCAGGAAGTCTAGACATGATTAAAGACAGTCTTTGAGAACAGATCACAAGCATACCATCCTCGCCCTCGTCCTCGCTCTCCTCACTCCCATTGTCTGCTACTTCAGCCTCGAGAAGCATAAATCTTGTGGGATCGGACTCCTGGATGGTTCTGAGTTTGAGCATGTAGTGATAGCCAACGAATACATACCTCTAATTCACGCCTTAGCCATTCTTTGGTGTTCATTGATATATCGAACAGCTGTGAAAGCGTAAGTAGTCATTTCAGTAACTCAGTTGGGGCCATACAAAGTTAATAGGCACTATATCATGATCACACTCGTCCAAATTATCATTTAGAGACATCTACTACGTGTGGCAAATACTCAAATTACGATACACGAGGGTACAGGGCGCCTCGATGCGTAGAGATGTTGGAAGTATTGGAGGAAGACATGTCAATAGAACATTACATCACTTGACGTACACGTGAAGTTAAGGGCAGACAGAATTCTTCACGTGCCTTCAAGACGGCTGCAGGAACAATTCTGAAGTCCCGATGCCACTTTGACCACAACCACCATCATGATGCTCTTGGCGGCCATCCCGAACACCGACATCCCGAACACTGAACTACTATGCATGCCCTCTGATGCCTGTCGACATGGGCCACCTACTCACTAACTATGACGCTACTTGGCTGCCATCCCGAACACTGACATCCCGAACACATAACTACTACGCATGCTCTTTGATGCCTGTCGACACGAGCCACCTACTGACGGATTACTACGATCTACTCTCTACTTAATACTATGATCTACTCTGGTGCACACCGATCTCCACGCATTGACCGTTTCCATGCTACAGGGATGAACTGACAACAAGACCATGAAACGAGGTGAGCCTGGGTCATCCATCAGTGGATGAAGTGAGGTGCTAACAGTTTGACAGGCATCGTCGATGGGCACAGCATGCTGTCAACATGCATCGATCTCACCAACGAATGGATGTTCCGACAGTGGGACAATGAAACAAGGAAATGAGGTGAGCCAGGGTTAATCGATCGGTAAGTGAGTACTAACGTCACTGCAGGCTATCTACACATCTTTGTCGTTGGGCAAAGAACATGTCGTTTTGAGCGTGCCGACGTTAATGGGATTAAGCTGCAACAAACAATGTGAGTCTTGCTTTGTCGCAGGTCGGATTGAAGTACTGACTCGTCTCTGCAGGTGACCCACAACCTCTGGTACTCAAATGTCAAAGATCCTTGTTGAATCAGGTAAGTGTGGCTCAATTTAACTACAGCAGATGGAAGTACTGACTTGTCCTGCAGGCCACCTACAACCTGTGGTAACTATGCACTTGAATGTCCAAGGGATACAATCGTCATTGAATCAGGTAAGCATGGCTCAATCTAACTATAGCCTCAATGCTGACCTCTAATAGTGCGATCTGAGGCCACCATACAATTGTTCAAGGCTGAGAGGATTGCAAATTGAGGTAAGTGGAATCTAATTGAATAAGAGGCAGAAGTTCTGACCTTTACTAGTGTACAGCTTTGACGATGGGCATTTAAAGTGACCCGTGGATGAAGGCGGGGACTGCGGGGAGTTCAGGGGGATTTATCATTACAAATTGTATCATGTAAAATGTAATATGACCGTTGTATCATGACAAAAATGAAGTGAAACAAGTAGGACTTGAAATGTTGAAGGATAGGGGGCAATTACGGTTTACTCAAAACTAGATGGCGAGGTATTTAACGTTTTTCTCTATGGTTATCAATCTGACATATACAAGTGGTGGACCACATGGTGAATGGGTAGCCGAATCCACTCTTTGCCCAATTTGGTCATCATGGGCCAGGGCGTATTAGCCATTTCAGAATGACAACTGTGTAACAGACTCCCCCCTGACCCAATTCAGCCACGATGGCCATGCACCACGATTATAGAACAACAAACGCAGTGGAACAATGGTTTAATTCTTCTGAAAAAACTCCAGTATGTGCTCAATCCCATAACCCAGTCTCTCTACCTCAACTTCGACCAGATTTCTGAAACTACCCTCTTATTCGACCCGATCTCGAACGACTTACAATGTGCCGCAGTACTCGTTCAACAAAGAACATGGAGTTTCAAGCGCTGCCTCCCCCTGTGAGGGGCACAGGCAAAAAGAAGGCTCCCGCACCCTCTCCTGACACCACTGAGTCCGCTTCAGAAGCAACTTTGATTCAGCCGTCTACACCCACCCAGCCCCCACCTGGGCCACTTTCCAACAATCTTGATGCGACTTCTACTCAGCCTACTTTGTCCAAGCCACGCCCACACCCATGTGCAAAGAAACAATATTCATCTTCCAGTACCCCCCGTGACGAAGACAACCAATTTATCTCTAACCATGCATCTTGGGGGCGCGAGTTGCACGAGAAATACGGGGCTAACGAGGGCAAAGTCAATCTTCCTGATCCTGCGACACTCAACCTTCCGAACCCTCTTGTCCCTGAGCTTGAGCTTGATGGTGCCAATGTTGATTTAACAGCTGCTATCTTCTCCCCGCCACCCGAAGGCCAGCCATACAACACCCCCGATCCCAAAGAACCTACATTCAATGTTCCCACCCCCCACGCTTCCCATGCCTCATCGCTCGATGGCACTCCCAATGCCCAATTCGATGACCATACACCCTACAGTTCTCGTGCCCCATGTCCCACCCAAGAACAATCCCAATTCATCGACGACGGTGAGTAGTGGGCCAGGCTCGAAGATGCATCTGATCAACTGTCTCCACAAACCTCAACCATTCGACCTCCTTCGCCAATCAAGAGTGATATTAGTCGCTCTTCTTATGGAGAGACTGCCGCTGCTCAGGAAGCTGCAGATGAGCGACGTTGTTCCCAAGGGCGCCCTGTTACTCCTACTATTGAGGAACGCAACCAAGAAGACAAAATTGACATGTTCCAGGAAATTCAAGGGGTAGTCAAACCGGCAGGGTCTAGGAAGGGAAAGCAGCGCACCAGGTCGACTGAAACAGATGGTTACACCTCTGGCCCGTTGCCCCAGGCTGTGATTGATGCAGCACTTGCCCTACAGGCCAAATATCATGAGGAGATTGCTCTCAACTTGGACCATGCCGATGCAGTGATTTTTCAATCTGGGAAAATAACTCATTTCAACACACATTATGATGGGTATAGGGTGTCCTTTGTCTTGCACTCTAATACTATGGGGGAGGGCTGGGTGTGCGACCTCAATGGTTGGCATAAGCAGCTGGCTGTTTTTGATAGTACCAAGACAAAATCACTTGTTGATACAGGGACGTCAACCAAGACTTAATTTATGCCTGTTTGGTTTCTACTCCACTTTGTTCCACAACATCCCTATGTCCTCCACATCAGATCTTCAGAAAGCTGTTCCAGCCCATACTACCAAGGCGTCTGGGCTCCTTGTGAGCTATTGTGATAGTGTTCTGTAACCAGCCACTCATAACTTGCAGCGTCTCCATCAATACATACCCAACAACTGTACTGAATCTCAGGCCAACAACATCTACCAGATTTTCCTGCAATACCAAGATCAATGTTCCAAATCTGCTGCAGCTGCCCAAGAGAAACTCCGTGTGGCCAGAATTGAACATGAAGTGGCTACACAGGAGCTGGAGGAAGCACATGTTATTGTCTCTCATGTTACCTATCTTATTCTACGTCAAGGATTTTCACCCCCTCTTCCCATTGTTGAGCGTCAGCATTCAAGGCGTGCTGTTGTATGAGGTGAGCCCAGACACAATAAATCATGATGGAGAAGTCACCCTGAATCCTAGTCAGATACACATATTATTAGCAACAAGCCCAACGGTGATCGAGACCATGACAAATTTGAAGTAAGGCTCATCATTGACTGGTCAGTCATAATTACATAGCCTGGTACCACCACTCATTGAGTCCCCTCAGAGCTAAAATACCTAGATGACTTCCTGGTGCTTCGTGTAGTGTTTTGAAGTCGTGTCCGGTCCGGTTTTTTGGCCTCTTGTGGAGGGACTGCAACTGTGACCGGTTGCTCAACTTAGAAATATCTAACGACCCACGACCCAACCAATAAAAACCGGTCCCTTACAGTCACGGCAGCGACAGCAACTGGTTTCAACCGGTCATAACACGACTCAGTTGGAACCAGTCTCGACCGGTCACAACCGGTTGCAACTCACCGTTATAGCTACATTATACAAGTTCTATGAGAATATATTAATATGAAGTATGCATAGTAGGCCTAATTGGTGTGTACGTGTCCCATGCAGATGCTCTATGTAACATTATGAAGTTGTGAGTGTGGTAGGAAAGTGGGAACAGTAGCTTGGGAGGGTATGAGCTATGGTGAGTGTACTACGGGCATGGGCTTGAATGGTGGCTGTGTCAAAGGTGGAGTGTAAGGTGAATAGATGTGAGTATTGATGGGGCAGGGACACAGCATCGAAGGTGCAACAGGCAGCAAGGATACCAAGTTTCTAACATATGACAAATGACTGTGAGTAATATAAGCACCTGAGATGGTGTGGTAGATGCACCAAGCAGACACACTAAGTTCATGTTAACGAGTTACAAGCTGTGAGCCAGCACGTTGGTAGGTAGACTGCCCAACACAATAATCAAATAGAAATTAAAATTGCAAGCTGTGAAAGGTTGATCTACTACTCACCAAAGCCATTTTGAGCTAACGACTGCAAAGAAAACAGACCAGTGGTGGAGTTGTGTCAAGAAGTGCTGGCAAACTGAACATTTGAAGGATGAGTGTATGCCAAATGATTGCAAAGAAAAACAGACTGGTGGTGGAGTTGTGCAGAGAAGTACTCGCAGCCCGAAAATAAGGATGCAAAAATAAGGATGAGCGTATGCGAAATGACTGAATGGCCTGATGCTGGAGCTGTGCAAAGAAGCGCTGGCAAACTGAAAGTAAGGATGAGCATATGCCAAACGACTGCATAGAACAGACCAGTGGTGGAGTTGTGTGAAGAAGTGCTGGCAGAACAAAAGTAAGGATGAGTGTATGTGAAATGACTGAACGGACAGACTGGTGGTGGAGTTGTGTGAAGAAGTGCTGGCAAACCGTTAGTAAGGATAAGCATAGGCCAAATAATTAACAACACATTGACTCGGAAATTATGTTTGACAAAGGGGAACATACATACTGCTTTGTACATCTGTGAGGGACTTGAATGCTTTGGTCCCAGGTACGCTATATTTTCATCCGTTAACGGGTATGTAAATGTCATTGTTGGGAAGAGAACAACATTGAAAGATGAGGGACTATAACATACTACAAAACTATAAAATCTCCTTAGGTCCCAATTATCAAGCTCAATGTCTGCCACCAATAAAGATTCATACATATCAAGGGTAATACGATTGATGTCCTTGCTGGTTGCCTTTGCAGCTAGTGTTTTAAAGTCGGGTCGGGTCGGGTCTTTTGCCCGTTTTTTCTGCAACCGCGACCGCAACCGGTTGCTGGGGATGCCCAAATGTAGCGACTGTGACCACAACCGGTAGCAACCGGTCTCTAGCAGTCGCAGAATCAAAAAGACCAGTTGCAACCAGTTGCAACATGACCTGGTTGTGACCGGTCCTTGTCCGGTTGCGATCGGTCGCAACCGGGGTAATATACATAATGTGCAGTATTGTATCGTGTAGATATATTCCTTACCTTTATTTGCAGCCTGGCACGTTCCAAATCGGACAGGAACTGACAGAGATATGCTCAAAATGGTGGGGGGTACATAAATTGACCACATCCGGGATTGCTTTGGTCATCGGTCACAACCAGTGTAATACATATACCGTGCAACATTGTAGCGTGTAGACATACTCCTTACCTCTATTTGCAGCCCGGCACGTTTCAAATCGGGCAAGAACTGACAGAGATATGCTCAAAGCAGTGGGGAGTACACAAATTGACCGCAACCCTGATTGTTTTGGTCATAACTCCATCAGTTCTTGTCCGATGTGGATTTGCCAGGGATCGATTTGAAGAGGCTAGAATACATCTATATGCACAGCGGTTGCGACGGGTCACAACCGGTCGGAGGCGGTTGCAAAATCCATCGAAATCCTAGCAACTGCAACTGCGACCACTGGTTGCTCACCAGCAACTGCAACTTGAAGTCCGGTCTTTTGCAGTTGCAGTCCAGTCGGGTTGCGGTCTTTTCCAGTCGCTGCAACCAGACCTCATAACACTATTTGCAGCATCGACAAGCTCCGGGCACCAGATGTGCTTCAAGATCTGGAGTTTCTCGAAGAGTTCAGGCCCAAGACAAGCACAATGGTCGGTGGCCGTGAGTTCAGCGGAGGAGAAAACATGTTCACAAGGAACTGACAAAGCTTGACAAGGCAATACATCAAGCGCCATCCGTGCAATGGTAGGATATATTTTGGCGTGCTCCTGTCAACAGTAAGATTAATTAATGAGAAAAGCACTGATACACGTACCGACCACCAGGCAATAATGTCAGTGTCCAAATTCACATCTTCGGGTACATCCTTGAGGTATCGGCGCAGCTCAGTCTGCCATCTATTGTCGCCCTTTTGAGTAAGGAGAGTACAGCGGTGCCTATCATATTTGAATGTGAAAGAATCCTCAGCGGCAGGAGTTTGAGGTGCAGATTTGGCAGTCGTTGCTACGTGTGTGGGTCGTGTTTCCCAGTAGCTCTCAAGCTATTAAGATATTTAATTGAAACCAACGAGAAGATCAAGGCAAAACTTACTGAGGCTTCAACAATCTTGCGGGCCTCATTGGCCCAATCCTTCGCATCCAAATTCCCATTATCAAACTCAGCCTGCTGTTCCTCAGGCCCACCCCACACAATCTTGATGTAATGTAGTTTGAAATGAGGATGTAAAACTTCAAAGCAAAACATTAGAGAATGTCAAGTAGATATTGAGGAACGAACTTACAAAGCGCAAGGATATAGACGGGCTTGCGATCGAAACGGGTGTAATACTTGATTAGTTTTCGAGGCCATCTCAAATTGCAGTGTGATACAGTGCATAGATAACTTTCTTCAGCTTGTCCTACCAGGCAGTTTCTAGGTTTTCAAGGGCTGGCAGTGCGTGCCAGAGTGTTGGCTGTTTCTTGGCAGAAAAATAATGGAGAACACAGTTAGAGTCCTACGAAATATATGAGTAATGATGGAACCACTAAAGAAAAACAAAATACCACAAGAATAGCTTTTGCGTCTTGTACAAGTATCCAGTCAGCTTCACTCAGAGCAAAGTCAGTCCACGGTATCTTCTTTGTGATCTTGCCATTTGTTTGTTGGGTTGTAATGGGCCCATACAACTGGTTGGCATGGACGACGAAAAGATTTATGGCCTGTGAGATAATATTCGGAGATTAGAAGGGAAAGGAAACCATGGGAATGTACAAACAGCTCAAAGGGTCAAGGCATGGTCAAGCATGTTGAAAGCTGATCCCCATCAAGTGTTGTTGTGGAGGGTCAACTTGAGCAGTTTCATCATCCCGCATTTGAGTTGCAGGCCTTCAAAATACTGGATGCGCTGACCCAAAGATTGCAAATAAAAGAACTGGTCAGAATTGCTGGTAATGAGTAATAAAGCTCACCTTGATAGCCAGTGTCCATATAGTCATGATAACATCAATTCGACCACCAAGAACACAGTTCTCAGCATCTCCAGGGGAATACTCCCATATGGCGCTGGTCGTATCAGTGACTTTGATCTTCGTGATGTGCTCCATCACATCAACGTTAGCCAAGTTGCACACATGTTTGAGGCAGGGCAGCTGGTTCTCATCTGCTGGCCAGTGAGGGAGTTGTCGAAGTACGTGCTGTTTCTTGATGGTCCTGCACATAGTGTCATTAGCAGAGGTGTTATCAAGGGTTAATGTATAGAACTATACAAAGTTAACATTAGATAGATCATTCAAAAATCATTAACATTGCATACCTTGGAGTGGCTATGTGACATGATCCCCACATGGTCGCACAGGCCCACAAAATAATGCCCAAGATTGCTGCCGGCATGAGTTCCATGCAGGAGGCAAAATCCAACAACTTCAGAATGAAGTTTCCATTGTCCAGATTTGCTGACTTTGATCCAATGTGCTGTCATCACGAGGCAGCCCATTTTTGTTGTGTCTGCGGTCCAGCTGTCAGCCATACAACAAACTTGGCCAGGTGCAGCCTTTGCAATATACAAGATTAAGATTAGTTAGAGGATGATAGGCAGCAGGGTAATAAGGAGGCTTACCTCAATCTCATCCTTGAATTTGTTCAAAGCAGCAACAAAAGTATTGTGGAGATACACACCCACATCATGAGAACTTGGTAGATTGGCCTGCTTTTCCACCGGGCGCATCGAGATAAGGCAATTCTTGAAACTAATCTTATCGGCCAACATCAGTGCCTATTTCCGATCAGCACGGTTTCAAATGAATGTGGATATTCTGAAACTGACCTGATTATCAATGGCTGTATGTTTGGCAACGGCCTCGAGAACGCCGAGCCTCGTAAACTCAACTGGCACTGTCACCGACTTGAAGCCTAGTTTTCTCTGTTTAGCTGCTTCCTCACATTGCTTCTTGATATCTTGGGGTATACATGCATGGTTCATCTCGACCTTTGGGATTGCCGCATTGCAGAGGCGCTCGTACTCGTCAAAGTGAAACCGCATGATGTGGCCACAACACATCGAGTTGGCACCAAGCATAAAGCACTTCTCAAGTGTGTGAGCTGGTCGACGACCTTTCTTCATCAATTCCTCATAACCCCGTCTGAAGAAAGTAAGTATTTTCTATTCTATCAGCAAAGTTCATGTGACTCACTTGCAGCTCCAGCACCATCTCCCATCAACCCGCCGTATACTTTTGTCCGCTCACTCAAACTCCTGCTCACAGCGATCACTGAAGATGAGGAGAAGATCACAGGTATAATATTTTTTGACGAGGAGAACGTTGGGAATGCCTTGCGACTGTCGTTCATTCAAACCCTGGTGGAGCTGGTAAGTTTTTCGGTCGCCATGTTGTCAATTCAACACTGACCTCTGTCTCCTCCTCCTCTTGCTCCTCCTCTCTCTCCTCCTCCTCTTCCTCTATTACCATCTCCTCTGCTGGCTCCTCTCTTTGGTCACTATCCCCCTCATCTTCCTTGTCACTCTCCATGTTCTTCCATGCTGCTGCAACTGATCAACCCTTGGATCGTTCCTTCATCTTGGCCTTGGCCTTACCCTTCCCCTTGGCAGGTGATTCAGGTAGATTGTGGGCTGAAGCCCCTTTGTGGTGTTTGGGCTGGCGATGTTGAGGCTCTTCGACATTGTCCTCATCATGTTTGGCCTCGCTGCTACTCGCGGCTCACTTCCTACTGGCACGTTTAGGATTTGGTTTGGTAGGTGGCTGTAGTTTTCCCACACTGATCCTGCTGCCTACATACTGTCCTCTTCCTCAACGACTTCCCAGAAAACATCCATGACAGGCAAGCCTCAACTAAAACGCTCTAGAAGCTACAAAGGTAATGTGGGCAACCTCTGAAACTTGCCTAAGCTGAACAACCCTGGCTTAGAAAACGATGACCAGGAACATGCTGAGGAACAAGGTGCTCTTGATTTTTGTGTCATGACTCACTACTTACTATCGTCTTTTTAAAGGCCTCCTGCAAAGCAATGTAGCACTTGTGCCAATAGAGGGCAACGTGGAGCCATTTGACAGCTAGAGAAAGTCAGTGAGGCCATCAGACCAACCCAGCTCAAAAAGAACAAACACAAGGCTAATGCTACCTTGGATGGAGTGTCAGCAAATGCCATGGCACCTCCAGCACCTCCAGCATGTGGCTGTGGTTCTCGCAAAGAAGTAATCTTTTCTGTCTTTCTGGTCGAGTATTAATTGACTCTGACAGCAGGTCTTGACTGAAGTCAAACTTCCTGCCCAGGAGAACACCACACTTGATCCTGCTCCCAAGCCTGTTTTATATCAAGGATAGTGTTGTGCACAGCCCAGCTTGGCCTGAAAGCCCTGGCTTGGGCTCGGCTTTGGGGGGCTCAGGCTTGAAGAAATCACAGGCCGAGCCCTATGAAACAGCTCAGGCCTGGCTCAGCTCAGCTTCAGCTCAGGCCAGGGCTTTGGGTGCCGACCTGAAGTGAGACACGCAAGGCCATAGTCGACACGCCTAAACCTCAATGTATGTCGAAAATACATGTAGAACATCCAAACAGTAGCTCATGGTACCAAGAAGAGCCTGTATAACAGGTCTCTCAGGGGTCATGAGCAATGTAGGAGTCTAAAATGTGCTGGCAACGTGGTGAGTTGTAGTGGGTGTGCGACTTGTGTGCGACAGGCATGTGGGATCATCCAAAACTAGTATGTTGGGCTTTTGGGTATAATGGAGAGGTAGGAGAGATAGATATGTCCTGTAGAACCGTGTTATAATGGTGGGGCAATCAGTTGAAACCGAAACACATTGAAAATGAACACACACCTGGGGGTATCCCGCTTCACGGGTCTACCCATCCATCCCTCTACATCAAGCAATCTCCCTGTGATACCTTCAAGAGTAACTGATGCATGTCTGCGCATGCAGTGACAAATGATGATGGCGGGAGTGATGGTGGTTGATGTCAAAAGCATGAGTCCCAAACGGGTGTTGAATCACGATTGACATTTTCCAGCTAATCCCATCAACTGATCAACATTTGTACTGTTCCGATTCCGAAATATGTTTCATCAATGCAAGATGAGACCAGGTGTTCGAAAAAATTCAGAAATTTCGGGGAAATATCAGCTTCACAGAAGCTGGGGCTCAGGCTGGCAGCTCAGGCTTTGCAAAATCTCAAGCCGAGCCCTGGGCCACTCTAAGCCGTTGTGGATGGCCTGGCTTGGCCCGGCCCCAACCAGCTCGGCTGGGCTCGGCCCACGGCTTCAAGCCAGAGCCAGCACAACACTAATCAAGGAAACTCAGGTAGCTGCTTCGGGTTACAAGCTGAGAACGTAGTCCCTTCCATGGACAATGTCCCAGATGTCTTGGGTGATCATAGTCAAGGTCAGTGTCAGTTTTTCCTACATTGGACTGTTAAAGGAGCACTTTACACTCCTCCACCTTTTCCACCCGGAGTCCGGTGGACTCCGAGTGGACTCCGGGTGGACTGGGAGGCCTGCCAATTTTCAAGATTTTGGCACTTCAGGCAACCCCCTACCACTACCCTCTTAGGGTAGTTAGTACCTACTACATAACCCCCCTAAGAGGCTCCGGGACCAGGTCCCGGCCCACACCCCATGGGTGCGCCCAAACCATGAATGGGCGTGCCCAAAATAGCAACGGGTGCGCCCAATTACTGTAGAATTTGATGTGGGCATGCCCGGGTCCGTTACCTCCATACGGGTGCGCCCATAATAGGAATGGGCACGCCCAGGCATAGTTTACATCCATGGGCACGCCCACAACAGAAATGGGCGCGCCCAAAGGAGATGGGCGTGCCCAAACGGACCGGGGCGCTCCCACAACAGAATTGGGTGCGCCTGGATGTAATACTCAGTTTAACAAGTTTTACGGTATGATATTAATTATTCTA
>JABCKT010000471.1:0-13473 GCA_018858115.1 Tephrocybe rancida | reverse complement strand
CCCTCAAATTCAGAAGTGATTTGGGTAAGAAATGAGGGAGGTAGATCATTTGTCCCAAGGACGTGACTGTCCCAAGGACCGTAATTACACTGTATCTAGCTCGGGTGGAATTGTAAAAGAGATCTATCTTGCTTGGGCCACCAGTATCACTTCCGACAGGCTCCACTGATGAGGCCTGGAACATAAACAGTGAGGGGTGCGTGCATGTACATGTGAGCCAAGGAGCGGTATACATCATAACGTGAATAGGTACGATGAACGTTCGGAATTCCTCAGTCAGATGAAGAAAGCAGGATCTACGAGGTGCCGAGGTTCGAACCCGATGGCTCAGTTCAAGGGTCCTATCGAGAGTCGAACTCGAGCTCACGCGTCGCGAAGGTGAGCAGAGCATGACCAGGTAAGTCACAGTGGGCACGGAGGATATGAATCGTATGTAAGGTTAAAGGTGTACGTGGTACGGAGCGATGTCAATCTCTGTAGATATAAAAGGAGTTGTGATCACAGCTGTAAAGGTCCTGTCGAGAGTTGAACTCAGTACGAGGCCTTCGTATGCACAGGAAGGTGAGCGTTTCCCGGTACGTTTGAGGGGCACGGGGGTATCGCGGCGATCACGAGGCACAAGGAAGGCGGATTGAAGGTTCCGATGCAGTTGCGAGGTCCTAGTGGGAACTTGATGCTGCAAATGGTTGATGGTCTCCCAGCTCAGCGTAGTAAAATTCCGTCTCTGGAATCGGACTCGGAGTCCTGGTGCAGCATCTTTGCGAGAGCACGATCTGGTGCGCCTCAGTGGTATAGGAGGCTATGCGATTCCAGAGCCTAAAGCTGTAGTGCTCGGGGGTGACCACTTACAGCTAGAACCCAGCGGGGGGCAAACTCGATGAGATGTGCAAAGGGTGTGGGAGGGAGGTTACGGTGTGTGCCGGCATTCCTAGAAAAGACTGTCCAGTCGGAGTGGGATCCATTTTTGAATCAACCACAGCATGCACTGCTATGTGTGCAAAATGTGGAAAACACTTGGAATGAGCCCCGGGGAGAGTCAAACTCAGACAGGCGCGTACAATACGTGTGGGCAGTGTGGGTGCTGGTGTACGACTGGGATGTGTTAGAGTGGTATGGCTTATTTGTAAAATCACAAACATAAAAAGGTCTATGCATGAGCTCGAGGCGGTGCGGGTGGGCATAAAAACCACAAGCGCAAGTGACGTATCCAAATCCCGGCGAGAGGAGTGCGTGATACAGTGCGGGCCAGCGTGTCGTCGGAATGTTAATGAGGTAGGTGGTGCATGTGGGATACGGCTCGCCCATCCGCGCAAAAACAAGGTAGTTGCGGCCCTGTGAATTATGCGAATCCCGGTGAGAGTCGAACGAGGCTTGGGGAAGGGAGGGTTGGTCCTACTGGTGGGCGCAAAACCAGCGAAAATGATTTAGAAAACACCCCAGGGAGGATCGATCTCGGATTTGGGGCGGTGGGAGGGGCAGGATATGCGGCCGGGTGTGCTAACCGGATGATTGCGTCGATGCATACACTGGATAATAAGTATGCCGGTTGGTGTTGTATGCAAGAACGGACTGGCAGAGCCTGTATTATAACTCGCAATCGTAGGGTGGTGCGATAATTCGGTCCCGGCGGCGGGTGGGTGCAAGAAAAACACCCTGGTGAAAATGGAAGATGTATCCCGGTGAGAGTCGAACTCGGGCTGGGACGGGGGCGGTAGGCCGGGAGGTGGGGATGCTCGGGCGTGTGAGCTAGGAGGTATACTGTGGGTAATGTGGTTGCGCGGACATTTCTTGTCGAGGTCGGATGTGAAGCAAAAGATTGGTGGGCAAACTTTTATGCAATGTTCTGCCGAGAGTCGAACTCGAGCTAGGACTTGCGCACTGCAAGTATTTGACCGATGTGCGACAGGGGGCATGTAATATCATACTAGTAGAGGCTGGTGTATTTTTCGCAGTGCGCACTGCAGTCGGGCGGACACAAGCGTAACGCGGGGCTGTACGCTACTGTATAGAGGCAGCGGCCCCGTGTCATCTTTCGAAGCGGGGCAACTCGCGATCGCACGGTACGGGCGCAAAAAAAACCCAGACGGTTGCGGAGTCACACTGGTACAAGTCTTGGCGAGGGTCGAACTCAACCTAGGCTAGGACGGGTCGGTGCGCGGTACGGTGTGAGCTAGTGGGTCGTCGACAGATAATGAGGTTGACGGTATATAGGATACGGCTTGTTCGTGAGCGCGCATAAAGAAATTTAAAACATGACAGACAACACATGAATCCCGGTGAGAGTCGAACTCGGGCCTGGGATGGCGAAAGGTGGGAGGGGGGATGGAGGGATGTTAACTGTGTGGATGCTTGTGTCGACGATGAAATGATATGACAGTGGTCTCGTCGTCTATGCGACAATGAGGTATTCTCACTCGATGTTCAAATTATGTATGCTCGAGTACCAGCAGCGCCGATAGGGTAAAAGTAATCACATCCACTTTACTTATGTAAGCCCCGGTGAGAGTCGAACTCAGCCTGGGACGTGGGGGTGGGGATGCTCGTGCGTGTGAGCTCAGCTAGGGAGCGCACTGTGGGTCCTGTGCTTCCGAGGGCGTTGGTTGGTGCGTCGTCGTCGCGGTGAAGCAAAGAATTTTTACAAGGGAGCAATTTCAAATCAATATCCTGCTGAGAGTCGAACTCAGACCAGGACCTGCTCACTGCGCACGCGGGGACTGTCCGGTACGACAGGGGGGCATGCAGTCATAGGGGTCAGAGACAATTTCGGAGTGCAGTCAGGCGGACGCTTGGCAGTGTGACGCGGGGCTATACGACACGATCTGTATGATACAGTATAATACACTGTATCTTGAGGGTGTTCTGTTCTGAAGCTTGCATGGTAAGGCCACCAAAACAAAAGCAACGATCCAGATTCCAGTCCAAAGTCCCGGTGAGAGTCGAACTCACCCTAGGACGCATGGTGGGTGTAACGGGGCGCGCAGTACAGCGTGAGCCGGCGGGTCATCGAAATATTGGAGAGGCTGGTGTGAAACAGGACGCAAAAACGACAAAAAGCAGACGGCCATGGCACTCAGATCCTGACAGTAAGAGTCGAACTCGGGCCTGGGATGGTGGGAGGGGCATCCTATGCGGGTGGGTATACGAGGCGTGTGGGTGGTTGTGTCAATCATAAATGACATTGTTGTCGTCCGTGCGAGAACGAGCTGCAGGCAGGGGGTGTATTGCCACTCGGGGTCGCTGATGATGCCAGTGTCGGTGGGTGTAAGGGTGTAAAAATGCTGTTATCTGCATGTAATGCAAGTCCCGGCGGGGGTTGAAGGGGTGGGTCCGAGCTATGCGGCGGGTCGGTATATGACCTGTATTCCGGAACGAGGTGACTCGCTGGGTACGAGCCCAAGGGTGGGCGCAAAAGCACAATGTAAAATTCACACCCCCAGGGGGAGAGTCGAACTCGGCCTGGGATGGTGGTGGGCACAGGGAGGAAATGCAGGTGGGTTGTTGTGTCGATATTAATGACATCAGTATCCTGTTGCCGTCCATGCAAAGAACGGGCGTATCGCTGCTCTATATTGTGTACTGTGCTCAAGGGCCAGTGCCGGTGGATGCAAAACTTGAATCATCACAGTGCTGTTGTAAGCCCCGACGAGAGTCGAACTCGGCCTGGGACGCGGGGGTGTGGGGTCCCTGATGCTCGTGCGTGTGGGCTACCGGACCTGTATGTGATCTGTGGTCCGTTCGAAATGAGGTTGGAGGAGCTGGGGCGCAAAAGTAAATGGACATAGGAGAACTTGACATCCCAGGGAGAGCTTGTTGAACGAGGGCATGGGGTGGTGAGCGCTGGCAGGGAATGTAGATGGGTGCGCTGGGCGTGTGGGTGGCTCTATCGATGATAGATGATATTTAGTGTTGCTGTCGTCCGTGTGAGAACGAGCTGGCTACTCAAGTGCCACTGCCGGTGGGAGCAAAACTTGAGACGCTGGAGCGGAGTTGTCTAGGAGCCCCGGCGAGGGTCGAACTCGGCGGGGGCGCGGGTGGGTGTGGGGGGTGGATACGGTGAGCTATCGTGGCTCTGGTGTTCCGTTCGGGTTCGGAATGAGGTTGGGTGTCTGGTTCTGCTGGTGGGCACGGGGCGCAAAATCGGGGGTATACCACCAGCACATATCCAGGGAGGAGTCGAACCCCGGCCTGAGATGGTGAGCGGTGAGCGGTGGGAGGGGTAGGGTATGCAGGTGGGAATGCTCGCCGTGTGGATAATATCTGGTGTTGTGTGTAAGAACGGACTGGGGAGCTTGTATTATAACGCGCGAGCGTAGGGTGGTGCGATTATTCGGTCCCGGCAGCGGGTGGGTGTAAAAGAAACGGTCAGATGGAAATGGCATATGTATCCCGGTGAGAGTCGAACTCGGGCTGGGACGGGGGCGGTATGCCGGGAGGTGGGGATGCTCGGGCGTGTGAGCTAGGGGGTAGACTGTGGGTAATGTGGATGCGCGGACCTTCCTCGTCGAGGTTGGAAGTGAGGCAAAAGAGCATGTGAAGAGGATATATGCAATGTCCTGCCGAGAGTCGAACTCGAGCTAGGGCTTGGTCACTGGGAGTTCTGCCCGGTGTGCGACAGGGGGCACACTGGAACAGGGGCTAGTACGATTTCGGAGAGCAGAGTCAGGCGGACACTGGCGGATATCATGCAATATCATGATGCGGGTCCGGTTGAGTTGTTCTAGTCTGTTAGGCGGACAGACTGCGGGGAAGGGTAGGGACAGGTGGGTCATGGGGATGTCGGCCGGCGAATTCCCGGAGGCGATGTATTTGGTTTTGTTGACTGACAGAAAGCGAATATATTGCCACGTCTGTGCCACGTAAACCTTACGAAACCTCCACGTCCTCGTCCTGCGTCCGCAGTATTCTCCTCCCTCAAAGACACGACACTCTCTTCATCATCATCGTCACTTACTCTCACATATCCAAATCCAATGACAACGACAATGAACATGAACTACATCGACCCCTCCTCCCTCACTGACGACGAATCCGGCTCCCCCTCCCCCTCCTCCTCTGGCGATTCCGGCTCCTCCTCTAACCCCCGCAAGAGGGCCCGCACCGAATCATCCTCGGAAGAACGTAAAGAAGCTCGCGCACACCGGAATCGTATCGCCGCACAGAACTCCCGTGACAGGCGTAAAGCTCAATTCACCTTCCTTGAGCGCCGCGTCGCTGAGCTCGAAGCCGAAAACCGTGCCCTCCGCGCTGCACGGGGTGTGCCCCTGCTACCCGTCGGCTTCCACGCTGAGGAGCGTGCAGAGGCGAGCGCGAGGGAGAGGGAGAACGAGGAGCTCAAGGAGCGCATCAGGACGCTTGAGCAGGGGTGGGATGCGGTGCTCAAAGCACTCGCAGTACAAGGCGTGCCTCTCGCGGCCGCCGCCACTACCGCCGCACCCGCACCGGTCCCCCAACCCACAACACCCCAGACAACAACAACAACAACGACAACATACCCCTCCCCCGCCCTCTCCGCCTCATCCCCATCATTCTCAACACCCACACCCTCCCCCACCAACCTCGCCCTTCCCCTCCCCTCCATCGAGACCGAGACCGCATCCACTCGCCACCTAGCACGGGTGGCGACCATCGGTGCCCCGCACCGCATGTCCCTGCAGCGGGTGGACGCGCGCTCTCCTTCCTCGACCTCCCTACCCCCTCCTCATCCTCGGCTCCCCCTACTGTCGCTCCCCCTCCAGCTCCCGCGACCGCGGACCCGGACGACGCAGCAATGGAAACGCTCTTCATGGAGATCCTCGCCGTCGAGCCCCTGCCCGCCCCCGCGGACGCAGCGGCGCCGGCTGAGACTCGTTCTCCGTCGTCGCAAGTAGCACCCCCGTTGGCACCTGTGTCGGCGGAGGGCGTGGCGGAGGAGATGGTGGACCTGGGATTGGGACTGGGGCTGGAGGGCACGGATATGGGACTGGGCGACGGAGAGGCGTGGGACAGCAACTTGGAGATGCAGCGCATACTCGCGGCGCTCGGCGCCGGTGCGTATGAGGAACAGGGACCGAGCGAGCTCGATATGGAGCTCGGGTGGAGCGCGTATGAGGGGGTCGGGGTGTTCTGAGCGCCGCTTTCGTTCTACTTCCATTTGTTATCACTTGGACAGCGCTCGGCGATTCATTTCGCATAAATTACGGCCTAGCGACGGATAGCACGCTCGATGCTGCGTCCCGCACCGCTGGTCAGGATACCCCCACCGCACCGCCCCACGCTTGTAAAACCGCCCGACCATCATGGACTCCGGCCTCTGTCTCTCTATCGTCTCTGTCTCGCCTGTATCGTTATTCGCCCGCTCTCCTCTCTCCTATCTATTTCCTCTATTTCCTCTCTCTCCCGGTTTTTTTTTATGACACATACGCCATCACAAACTCATCCCACCCCCACCACCCTCCCTACCTTACCCCGTCTCTTCGATCCTCTTACCTACCTACGCTACGTATAGTACACTTAGTTACGTACGGCTACACCCACCCCCCACCCGCGCCCGCACGCGCGCGCAACACGGCGAATGACTCTGCTCCCCTCACGGGTCTGAGTAGAGGGCGTCGTGTGCGCGACGTTGTGCGGTTTGTGGGCGGGGCGGGTGCGCCTGCTACTGCCGCTTACTGTTACACTTACGTACACTGGGGATGGGGCAAGGAGGAGGGGACGTGGGGGATGTGGAATGATGTGTATGGCTTTGTGATTATTGTGTGAGTGAGCGAGTAAAAGGGAACAATACACAACTACGAAGTGCACGGTAGGGAGTCGAACCCTGCCTGCACGGATATGCGTGGTGCCGGTGAGCGCGTACAATGACGGCTTACGGAGAGCGCTGGGCGCCATGTGTGGAAGTAGTATGGCGGGAGTTTACTGGGACGTGGAAGGGCGGAGAGAGGGGGAGGCGGGTATGACAGCTCGAGTGAGTAATAATAAAACCAGCATCCACCGTATTTGCGTGGGGGAGAATCGAACCCCCCTCTGCTCTCCGAATCTACCTTTCCAAATTCCGTGTATATGTGTCACGGCGGTGTTGGTGTGTACGGTTTACGAAGGGCGCCGATTGTGTGTACGTGTGGTAGAGGTTACTTGACTCGGAGAAAGGCGAGACGCGCGGGACACAAAAAATGCTGGGAATGGCCTAAAAACCATTGAGTAGCCCTTCAAGCGCGCCTGGGGAGTCGAACCCTTCCTCCGCGTCGCGGTACGTACGTGCCCGGGTATCGGGGTGCGTGCGGTTTGCGGTTTGCAGGGGGCGCCGATGTGTGGTGTGTGGTACGGTGAGGGGTTTACTTGAGGAGGGTGAGGGGCGCGGGATGGGAAAAATAGGCCGTTGGCTCGGGATCCGATAATTGCAAGTGGGGAGTCGAACCCATGCATGCATCTGTTCAAACTTCGAGGAGGGCAGTGGGGCGCGTACGGGAGGGCTGGGGGGGGCGATGTGGGTGTGTAGGGTGTGTAGGGTGTACATACTGTAGGAGGATGTATGTAGGAGGAGCGCGTACATGCTGACTCAAGGATTGTAGATCTGGAAAGTGAGAGGTGCGGGGCACAAAAACACGGGAGTGGCCCGAAAAATTTGACTTTTGCTGAAACACATGTAAGTGGGCTTGCGGGAGTCGAACCCTTCCTTCACGTCACGGTACATACGTGCCCGGGTATTGGGATGCGTGTGGTTTACGGGTTGCAGGGGGCGCCGATGTGTGGTGTATGGTACGGTACGGGGTTTGCTTGAGGAAGGTGAGGGGTGGGGAACGGAAAAAAGCAGCCTATGTTTCAGCATCTGACCATTGCAAGTGGGGGAGTCGAACCCATACCTGCATGCATGCGCCTGTTTGAGGAGTGCGGCGGGGGCGCGTACGGGAGGGCTGGGGGGGCGATGTGGGTGTGTGTAGGATGTAGCCTACACAATGGAGGTACGGCTGAGGGTGTCTGTCTAGGAGAGACTACGTAGGGTGTAATCCATGGTAGGAGGAGCGCGTACAAAATGAAAATATTTTATCTCTGGAGGGAATCACCGATATACTGCATGGGGACTCGAACCCCAGCGTGCAGTACCCATTCTATGTCCAGGGAGATGGGACTCGGGAGGAGGCGTCCGGTGCGGGTGTATGCGGTGTGGAATATTTATTACACCTTGTACTACATATGGTGCCGACTCGGACGCTGAGCTTGAGGCTGAGGGCACAAAAAACTGAAATGGGTATATAATACATATCCGGGTCGAACCCCTGCTCGCGTGTTGGAGGGGAGGGGGTGTCGTGAAGTTAACGGGAAAGCCTGAGGGCTAAGGAGCCGATGTCGGCATAAGTGCGGGCATTTTCTAGAGAGAGGCAGGGCTTACAAAGTGTGATTGAGAATGTAAGTAGGATAAAAAAATAAAATCCGACCTGAAGGAGGCGTGTTATGCGTTAGCGCGTGGGGGGGAGTCGAACCACTACCCACGCGTTGGAGGGGAGGGGAGGGTACAGTTTACAGAGAGAGCTGGGGCGCCGATGTGGGTAATGTATTTATGTGCAGAACTTATTTCTAGAAGGAGCTCGCACCCACCGTGTACGTATGACAGTAGTCACAGGGTGAGGCCAAACGATAAAAGCCCTAACAAAGCTTAAAGCAAATTGGTTGGGGAGGGGGAGAGCGTATGGAGAGGGCTGCGGGTGGTGGGGTGTGTGCGGTGCAGGGTACTTACGTACACTGAGGGGATGGCGCAAGGGGGGAAGGGGAATGGGGGACATGGGATTGATATGTATGGCTTTGTGATTGTGTGATGTGTGTGAATGAGCGAGTAAAAAAAGTGAATACCGTGATATCACCACAAGTGCGCGGGGGAGTCGAACCCCGTCTGCGCGGATATGCGTGATGCCGGTGAACGCGTACAATGATAGCCTACGGAGGGCTGGGGCACCGATGTGTATAGGTATGGCGGGGGTTTAATAGGACATGAAAGTGGGGAGAGAGGGGGGAAACGGGAGTGGCCCAAAAACTTTGCAGAGCTTGCGAAGCGGGCCTGGGGAGTCGAACCCTTCCTCCGCGTACGTATGTGTCCGTGTATTGGGGTGCATACGGTTTACAGTTTGCAGAGGGCGCTGATGTGTGGTGTATGGTACGGTAAGGGGTTTAGTTGAGGAAGGTGAGGCGCGCGGGATGGAAAAAAAAAAAAAACTGCCTATTGCCTCCGAAATATTGCAAGTGGGGAAGTTGAACCCATACATGCATATATGCATCTGTTCAAGGAGTGCAGTGGGGCGCGTACGGGAGGGCTGGGGGGGCGATGTAGGTGTGTGTAGGATGTACACAACGGGGGTGCTGGTACGACTGACAGTGTCTGTCTAGGAGAGGCTGCGTAGGATGCAAGTAGGAGGAGCGCGTACAAAATGAAAAAATTCTGTTTCTGGATGGTATCGTAGACATACTGCACGAGGGACTCGAACACCAGTGCGCAGTACTCATTCTATGTCCGAGGGGGGTGGGAGGATGCATCCGGTGGGGGGTATTAATTATATATACCCTGTACATATGGCGCCGACTCGGACGGTGAGCTTGAGGCCGAGGGCACAAAAAACTGAATGGGTGCATATGCCAATTGCATTGCACGCGGGGGAGTCGAACCCCTGCCCACGTGTTGGAGGGGAAGGAGTGTCGTGAAGTTAACGGGAAGCCTGACTCGGAGGGCTAGGGAGCCGATGTCGGCATATGTGCGGGCATTTGCTCGAGAGAGGGGGGGCTTACAAAGTGTGATTGAGAATGTAAGTAAGAAAAAATTGAATCAGTTGTTCATCAGACACGGGTAAGTGCGTAGGGGGAGTCGAACCACTACCCACGCGTTGGAGGGGAGGGGAGGGGGGGTACAATTTACAGACAGAGCTGGGGCGCCGATGTGGGGAATATATTTATGTGCAGAGCTTATTTCTAGAAGGAGCACGCACCAACCGTGTACGTGTGACGCTGGCGAAACGGCAAGGCCAACAGGTATGTAAAAAACGAACAAAGCGCTTAAAGCTCATGCATGTACAGTAGAGGAGTCGAACCTCGTTCCTGTGTACAAAGATTGTGGAGAAAGTGGGAAGGAGGGAAGGGACGCGTAAGGAGAGAGCTGCGGCGCCGATATAGGTGTATACATAGGTGGTGTGGGTTTTTTACTCGTGAGTTGTTGGGAAATCGAATTTCGGAGATTCGGATATTGAGAGTGGTCTCATCTAATCAGATATTCAATGGGCCATCGATTAACATTTTTTCTAAGCAAGTCTCATCGCAAAATCTTTCCCCGCACTCATGGCACAACCTATAGGTAAGATCCCGACTCTGAAAGGTCCTTGTTTAAATCTGATATCTGGATTGTAGCCCTTCTGTCCGTCTATGACAAGAGTAATCTGATCGAGCTCGCTCAAGGACTTCAAAAAGCGGGTGTTCGCTTGCTTGGTTCGGGAGGAACTGCGAAGAAGATCAGAGATGCTGGAATTCCCATCGAGTGCGCCTTATCTTGTCAGGAGCTATGTTCACTAATCAATATGTACAGGGATGTTTCTGACATCACCAAGGCGCCTGAGATGCTCGGTGGTCGCGTAAAGACGCTCCACCCTGCGGTGCACGGAGGTATAATCTAAAATTTTGAATCTTTTATGATCGCTCATCACGAAAATCAGGAATCCTCGCGCGTTCCATCGCCTCCGACGAGGCCGATCTAAAGGCTCAAGGCATCTCGCCGATCTCCATCGTCGTCTGCAACCTCTACCCCTTCGAGGCTACCATCTCCCAACCCACCTGCACCCTCGCCAACGCTGTCGAGGAAATCGACATCGGGGGCGTCACGCTCCTCCGCGCGGCCGCCAAGAACCACGAACGCGTTTCAATCCTCTCGAACCCCTCTGACTACGCTCCGTTCCTGAAGGCGTTCACGGACAGCCAAGGCGATGTTGGGCAGGCGTTCAGGAGTGGCCTCGCGCTTAAGGCGTTTGAGCAGACGGCAAAATACGATGAGGCGATCAGCGGATACTTCCGGGAGCAGTACGCGTCTGCTGAGCTCCCTGCGGACAAGTTGGCCGGATCGGTTCAGCGCCTGACGCTCCGATATGGCGCAAACCCTCATCAAAAGCCTGCACAGGCATACGTCACCGACGGCGAGCTTCCCTTCAAAGGTATTTGTATATCTTTCAATGATTGCTGAAGCTACGATTAACCACCAATCCAGTCCTCTCCGGCTCCCCGGGATACATCAACCTCCTAGACGCCCTAAACTCCTACGCCCTCGTCAAAGAGCTCCAAGAAGCCCTCAACCTCCCCGCCGCCGCCTCCTTCAAGCACGTCTCCCCCGCCGGCGCAGCCGTCGGCGTCGAGCTCGACGAGACCGAGAAGAAGGTCTACGGCGTCGACGACCTAAAGGAGCCCTTGACTCTCCTCGCGTCCGCATACGCCAGGGCCCGTGGTGCCGATCGGATGTCGTCGTTCGGCGACTTCATTGCGCTCTCGGCCCCGTGTGATTTGGCTACAGCTCGTATTATATCGCGTGAGGTGTCGGATGGGATTATTGCACCTGGATACTCACCGGAGGCTCTGGATGTGCTTAAGAAGAAAAAGGCGGGGAAGTACTGCGTCCTTGAGGTGAGTCCTCTATTATTTGTGCCAGGCTATGGCTGATCGTCGCTTGTAGATCGATCCCTCATATACCCCTCCCGCCATCGAAACGAAACAAGTATACGGGATCCACCTTCAGCAGAAGCGCAACGACTGCAAGATCGGGTCCGAGCTCTTCCAAAACCTCGTGACCAAAAACAAAGACGTGCGTCCCCATCACCCCACCCTCCCCCCTCCCCTCCTAACTTCTATTCCCCGTAGCTCCCCCCGACAGCCATAACCGACCTAATCGTCGCCACCCTCTCCCTAAAGTACACCCAATCCAACAGCGTCGCCTTCGCCTACCACGGCTCCCTCATCGGCATCGGCGCCGGCCAACAATCACGCATCCACTGTACCCGTCTCGCAGGCTCCAAAGCCGATCTGTGGTGGCTCCGGCACCACCCCCGTGTCCTTGCGCTTCCATTCAAGAAAGGCGTGAAGCGCGCTGAGAAGGCGAATGCCATTGACCTTTATGTGAGTGGGGAGGAACTCGAGGGTGGGGAGAAGGAGCAGTGGGAGGGATTGTTTGAGGGGCCTGTGGTGGCGTTGACAGGGGAGGAGAAGAATGAGTGGAAGGGGAGATTGGATGGCGTGGCGTGTTCGAGTGATGCGTTCTTCCCGTTCCCGGATAATGTGCATAGAGCGAAGAAGAGTGGGGTGAAATACCTTGCGGCGCCAGGGGGGAGTGTGATGGATGAGGAGTGCGTGAAGGCGGCGGATGAGCATGGGATTGTGTTTGCGCATACGTCGTTGAGGCTATTCCATCACTAGGTCGTATGTTGAATTACGGAATACTTTGAATTGAAGAAACAAATCTATGTATTGTATATAGTATATGAACTACTGCTCAACCAGCTGGAACTTCGCCAGAGGGAGGACCCAGGAAGGATTTCTATGATGGAATCTATATATGCGATGTGCGTCGGACATAGAATGTTTTTCGGGAGAGCCGCGATGGCGAGTGATCGGCTGCATCAGGTATTTCGCATAACTGAGGGATAGGAATGTATTGAGGTACCTTCCGGTAAAATCCCAGAGATTAGGTACATTTTCCGAAAATAATCCACTGCAAATTGTAAGGGAATCCATTGGATTAACTCACTCGCCCCAATTTCCATAATTGGTGGATTTTGCTAAAATATATGTACCTCGTGGAGATTTGCAGTAATATATGTCGTGCTATACAAGGTCATATCATTCATGACAACATGTTATCTGAAGGCCAACATGAACTCATGTTACATTGGAAATAACTTTGCTAGATCGTTGCAAGTTCATTGTATCGCATCGTAGGCCACGAAAATAAGAAAAAACATATTTCATTGATCCTTGTAACTACGGTCACGACAGTGCTAAAACCCTCGTAAAACCTACGCTGCTGATTCACAACTTGCCTGCTAAACCTTTAGCTTCTCGAGTGCGGCGTGAGACACTTCCAATGCCCTAGCTCGATCCAGGAGGATTTGACTGTTGGGGACATGTCAATCGACGTGCACAGAAGACTGATAGAAAATAACATACCGGTCCACCAGCTAAGGAGATCACTGACTCGTTGTTTGGTTGCCGGACCGAAGGCATCCTCGAAGTAATCCATGATGAAGTTGTAGAGCAGCTTGTAGTTGAAGCCGTTGTGCTCCAAGACCCACGACGAGGCATCGTTGAGTGAAAAATGCAACTGTCATAGAAGGATTAGAATGATCCGAAGTACAAACGTAATGGCATACCATGACTGCCACATATGCAATGGTGCGAGGGAGAAGAGAAGCTATACATTGGGGGATATGGTGCTCCAGCAGATGCCTGTGCCAATAAACTTGGTGCCTATATGTAGGCAATCAC
>JABCKT010000470.1:0-13494 GCA_018858115.1 Tephrocybe rancida | reverse complement strand
TCCGACAACACCGAAATGTTGGGGTGGGAGATGTGCAACTACTTTATTTATATTTAAATATATAAAAAGTTGCAACACAGAGACTTGAACACTCAACCTTGGCTCGAGTGATGACTAAGCATAGAAATGGTGCAATATAACCATTATACCAACGGGCCATTGTAATCCGAAGTAACATACGTCAATATAACACGTCACGGCACAAGGCACGTGCTCACTTGCCACGTCGGCGTATCAACGATCACTCTCGGTCGATCAATTCTGGCCCCACCATCGTTTCCTTCCTCCCACCACCACCACCATCCCTCTGTCCGCCGCCCGCCGCCCTACCCTCCCCGCCGCTGCGTCGCACCGACCGCTACCGCAACCACCACTGCACCACGCCACGGCAGCCTGCGACGGGCCCGCGAAGGACTGACTGGGAACCCGGGTGAGCGAGGGCAGACCCCGGGTGGGGGATAGCCCTGAGGTGCGTCGTTGACACCCCCCACTGCCCACTGACTCCCCAGCACACCACCACCACCCTTCTGGAGACCCGGAACGATACCAGAACGAAGCGGGGCAGCGTGGACACCCCGGGAACACTGACAGTGGACACCCAACGTCACCCGCGATCCGCGAGGCAACCCCGGCACAACACGGGGAGACGCAGACACCCCGCGGGGCACCACCAGCCCATGCGTGACCCCACGCCCTCGACCTCGATCCCAACCCACGCCCACACGCCGCCACGTCAGCACCACGAACGCACCCACAACCCAACACGATGGCGACGCACGCCCCCGGAGGTCGCCACGTCACCGCACCCCAACCCGAACACATCCGAACATGCCAGTGCACACTCCCACACGTCACCACATCACCCGACGCCCAGCCCCACCGACAGCGCGCACCCCCGGACATCCACTACGTCACACATCTGACGCCCGGCCCCACACCCGAATGCGCACCACCACGACGACGACTTCCGCCACGTCATGCCCCGGACGCAACGGCGGCATGCACACCCGCCCACCACCCGCCCCATCCCCTGCCTGCAGTGATGCGGCAGGCGGCGGGGCTTTTTGTTTTTGTTTTTATTTCTTTAAATTATACAACTTATCTTATTTTTGTAGCACGACGCAACGACGGCGCACAGCGCCAGCCACCGCCGCGTCACAGCGACGAAGCACAACCCCAACTGCTGCCCCGTCGCTGTTCCCCTGTCGCCCGCCCACTCGCCCTTAGGCGGCGAGCGGCAGGGTTTTTTTATATAAATTTAAATCATGTATAATTTCGTTTTTGTATTTATAATTATATACATTATATAATATATTAAGATTAAGTCAACATGATGTTCCCTGCCCACACCTACGTAATTGGGGTGAGTTCAATTTAAGTTTATGTTGAATAATATTATAAGATGATGTGTGCAACTTAACAATTTTTGCACAAGTCATTTGTCTGGTCAGAGTCCGATCAGAGTCCGATAGGAGTCTTCGGACTCCGATCATACTACAGGTGACAACTACTGTCATTCGTTTATATTTGTAAGTTACCATGTCCGATCAGACTCCGACCTGTCCAATCGGACTAAGAAATAGTTAACTGACTCTGATGTACTGTTTACATTGACTCCGATCGGAATAGGTGGGGGACTGTAAAGTACTGAGTGGGGTGGGCATTGGCGTACCATGTTGCTCTGGGGGTACCTGCGCTGCTCTGTGTGGTGCTGGTGTTGCTGCAGGGGGTTAGTGGGGTGGGCATAGGTGGATGCACATGTGGTTTGGTGTGTCCAGCATGCGCATGGGTCACGTTTGTGGTCATGGTAGGTCTGGGGGGTTGTGTGCACATGTAGATGTGAGCAGTGGGCAGTGAGCGGGTGCAGTGAGCAGGGGCACATGCTGCCATGTGCATGCATCGGGGGTTGTTTGTCTTGTCAGTGGGGGTGTTGAGTGGGGCAGGCATTGACACTTCAGGTAACCCCCTACCTAGACCTAGTTAGGTCATATGGTTTCGCTGCATAAGACTACCCTAAGAAGGCCCTGGGACATGGTCCTTATTGGAACGGTTTACGGCTCAGCGTTTAGTTGATAGAAACCTATAGGAATAGATTAAGCTCAGTCTGGTAAGAATAGACTTTATTGTTATACCTATAGGAATAGGTTAAGCTATGGAAACAGGTCAGATCATAATAGGTACATTATGAGAGAATACACACCTCAGTCTGGTAAGAATAGACTGAGGTGATCCGTTATGAGAGACTTCGTATATATAGAAGTACGTGCATATGGTACGGATCCCAATGGGGATTCCGGGGAGCAAAGAAATGCGAAATAGTAAGTACAGATCAGTATCACCTCCACAACTCCAACTTAACTCCAAGTCAGCATAACGACGGGTTGTACCACATCATTATCTCCAACACTTCCCCTCAAACCGTTGATAATCCCATCGCGCATGCAAAATGCTTTGCCTTTGCGCTCAGAAGGGCTTTCATGAGGGTGTCTGCGGTCATTTCGTCTGTTGGGCAGTAGATTAACTTGATGGAGCCAGCGTTGATGATGTAACAAATGTAGTGGTATCGGATATCAATGTGCTTGGTGCGTGCGTGGTAAGATCCCGATTTGGTTAGTGCGATTGCTGACTGAGAATCACTAAACAAAGTTGTTGGCTCCTTCATCTCTCCGAATAGCTCACCAACGAGACAATGAATCCACACAGCCTCCTTTGCTGCATGTGTTGCTGCGATGTATTCTGCTTCTGTGGTGGAGAGCATTACTAGTTCTTGCTTCTTTGAAGACCACGAAATAGCGCTGCCATCAATCAAGAACACGTACCCAGAAATGGCTCGCCTGTGCTCCTGCGAAGTGCCATCTGCATTGACGTAGCCTTCTAGGCTCGCTTCCCCTCCTCCATAAACAAGCTGTAAGTCTTTGGTACCCTTCAGGTAGCGAAAGATTCTCTTAACAGCTTCCCAGTGAGTCCACCCTGGGTTATCCCCAAATTGTGTCACTGTGGACACTGCAAACGCAATATCAGGTTGTGTACCCATGGCAGCATACATTAACGATCCTACGGCCTTGCGGTAGGGAACATTTTGCATGCGGTGGATGTCCTCGAGCTTCTCAGGTGACTGTGCTTTGGTGAGTGCAATATTTGTGTCCATGGGCATTGCTGACTGTTTCAGGTCGTTAAAGTTGTATCATGTGATCATAGAATCAAGGTAGGGTTGCTGGGAGAGGGATAGAGTATGGTTCTGGAGGTCGCAAGTGATCTGGATGCCAAGAAGCCAGTTGACTTCTCCCAGGTCCATCATTGAGTAAATCTTGTTAATGTCCTTCTTGAACTGAGTGATGAGCTTCAGCAATGTACCCGTGGAGATGCAGTCATCGACGTGAACTGCCACGACAATCAGCTGCTCTCCAACACATTTGTAGAACACCCCATGGTCTGCCTTGCAATGTGAAAACCCCAAGTCTGCAAGTGCTTTCTTCAACACCTTGTACCAGTTCTTCGTGCCGTGTTTCAGCCCGTACAATGCCTTCCTTAGCCTCAGCATGAACTCCTTTTGCTCTGCTAATGGTGTGTCACTTGGCTGTTCAAGATAAACAACTTTGTCATTGCCTAGAGTGCCATTCAAGAACATGCTATCAAAATCGAATGCATGGACAGGCCATCCGTTTTGGCAGGCCATTGCAAGTATGAGGCGAAAGGATGCCATGCGTGTGACTGGTGCATATGTTTCATAGTAATTGACACCATGGATCTGAGTAAATCCCCTTGCGACTAGGTGTGCCTTGTACTTCTCGATTTTGCCTGCAGCGTTCTTCTTAATTCGGAGGACCCACTTGGAGTCAGTGGTGCAGGTGTCAGGAGATGGATGCTTCACGCACTCCCATGTCTTGTTGGCCTCAAGACTGCAAATCTCTTTGTTGATGGCGGCTTGCCATTTTGGCCAATTGGGACGTTTTCGGGCTTCTGCATAAGTAGGCATCAGTCCTTCGGCTTCCCCTGTGGCTGTTGCCATCGCAAAATCCTCCATGCTAACCATATCCCATTCTTCCACAGCTCCATCACCATCACCCATGCCTCCCATGTCACCCTCATCGACTCCCATGTCAAACCCCTCCTGGATTCCTCTCGGAAATAAAGGAGCACCAGGTCTCTCACTCGCTACCCCCTCTCCCTCTCTCAGCCTTCTCATGTAGGCGGATTCCTTTTGGATGCGATGACCACAACCTTCTGGTGCAGCGGGTGCAATAGGAACAACATGAGCAGGGGCTGGTGGGGCTGGAGGTGCTGGTGGGTTGGCAGGAAGCTCATTTGTGGGAGGTTCATTGGGAACATCCTCGACAGTGGATTCATGGCTGGGCATAGGTGAAGCAGGCTGCTCATATGTGAATTTGTTTTCGGAAGAGTCTTGTAACTTCCCCTCGAGCGGCTCGGTGAGTTCTTCCATAAAATGGAAGTCAACACTTTGTTCAACTGTAATTGTCCTCTTTTCAGCCCAGTAAATCCTGTGTGCAGTTGCAGCCTTGTCAAAGCCAACCCATCGGCCAACCTTGGAGCACCTGTCAAGCTTTGATCCTGACGTATTGTGGACTTGCACCTTGCATCCCCATGGTGGAAGGTTTGCAATAACTGGTTTTGCGCTGAACATGAGCTCGTAGGGTGTGGTATCGCCAAGTGTCCATGTCCAGGTACAATTTTTCAACCACACAGCGTGCATGGCTGATTCACCCCAGAGAAACTTAGGCAACCCACTTTCCTTGGACATGGCTCGTACCTTCTCAAGGATGGTACAATTGAGACACTTGCTGACACCATTATATTCGGGGGTGTCGTGGACAGTAAGGTGACGTTCAGTACCTTTCTCTGGAAGATGAGCATCGAACTCGGCACTGAGGTACTCTCCTCCACGATCTGAGCAAAGGGCCTTGATCTGTGCATTCTTCTGTGTCATCAGCCACACCTCATAGTCCTTGTAGGCCTGCATAGTGTCACTCTTCAACCAAAGTAAGTAGATCTTGGTATATTGACTGTAGTCATCAGTGAAGCTGACGTAGTATGCCTTTCCGTTAACAGTGTTGACCGGCGCTGGTCCCCACAAGTCAGAATGGATCTCTTTGCCTACAACGGATGTGCAGTCATGCACGCGCTCACGCTGGATCGGGTTTTGATGCCCTTTTGCCCACACACATGCCTCACACGGAATAGCCTTCACCAATTCATCTAGCTGGACTCCTTCAACAAGGCCTTTCTGTACAAGTCGTTGTGCAGCTTTGTGTGTGATGTGGCCGAGCCTTCGATGGAGCTCATTAATGTCAAGGATCTCAATAACGGGAGGGGGGATGTCTATGGCTGCGGCAGCGGTGGTTTTGGTGGATTGTTGGGTAAAGGTGCGATACAATCCTTGATATGTCTTTATGCAACCTGACCTTTCGTGATCTTTGTTGTAGACTTTGCATGTTGTTCCTTCAAAGACCACTCTCGATCCCAATGCCGCAATCTGACTCATCAACACCAGTGTTACACCCATCGACAGAGCATAGAGAACATCATGGAGGAGCACACGAGTGGGGCCATCCTTCCTGTTGGGGATGGATACATACATATCCCCCATGCCTGTCGCAGAGAACGTGCACTTATCGGCTGCAGTGATGGATCTCATAGGAATTGGGTGGAAGTTGACAAAGCCATGACACAGGCCAGACATGTGGCGTGAGGCACCAGAGTCGTAGAGGGTGATGTCAGTGAGACCGCTCCCCAGTCCATCGGGGGAGTCTCTTGTGAGCTCACTGGCCACAAAGGTGTGTGTGTATGCCTCTTCCTCTGGGTCAATGATCTCAACCGAAAATATAGGCTCACTGTCCTCCACATTGCTATCATCGGGAACAGGCTGAAGTGGCGGCATGCCATCATCAGAGTCCGTCTCAGCGCTGCTGTTAACATCAAGGTCTCCACCATCGGATTCCTTGCCATCAGTGCTCTTGCCCTCGTCATCGGATGGATCTGGTGTCTCTAGTGCTGGCATGTCGTTATCCTCAGTGTCAAACATCCAATCATCATTCAATGCGTAGTCCTCGAGAAGATCGCTCAGTTGGAAGGTGGTGTTCGCAGGAATATCAAGGGACTGGGTGGAGGCTTCTGGGGTGCTATTGAAGTCATCCTGAGAGAGCATACTCGATGTTGTGATGCTCAATTCCTCGCTGATGTCACTCTCGTTGTTGCTGACAAGACCTGCAGCATTCAGACCTTCTTCAACAAAGTCTGATATGTTTGTGTCTGCCATTGCCATCCATGCCTCATCCTCGGTTTGCTTTGCAGCTTGCGCAGTTGCTGCTGCATCCTTCCCCTGATCTTTGGCCTTCCCCTTCCTCTTCCCTTTCGGGCCTTGGCCTTCCTTCCCTCCACCTGCCGCCCAGCAATCCGCTTTATAGTGTCCTTTCTTGTGACAATTAAAGCACTCAATATTAGTGTTTTGAAGTTGTGTCTGGTCCGGTTTTTTGACCTCTTGTAGAGGGACCGTGACTGCGACCGGTTGCTTAACTTACAGAAATCTGAAGACCCACAACCCGACTGATAGGGACCGGTCGCTTGCGGTCGCAGCATTGATAGTGACTGGTTCCAACCGGTCACAACACGACTTGGTCACAACCAGTCTTGACCAGTCGTGACCGGTTACGACTCACCATCAGTGCTACAAATAATTCAATACTGAGTACTTGTATAGTAATAGTCCCTGTTAGTGTGTATGTGTCTGACATATACATAAGGTGTGGTAGACGAGTGATAATAGTAAGAGCGTAAGTAACAGTGGTCATGCTATAAGCACGGGCTCAAATGTCGGCTGTGTCAATGGCAGGGAGTAATGCATATATGAACATTTGAAGGGGCATGGAGCTGGCATGGAGCATTAGCTGCATTGAAGGTGGGGAGTAAGCGAGATACGAACATTAATAGGGCCTAGCATTGAAGGTGTGGCTGGTGATGAGGACACCAAATGTTTGACGAGAGAGCTGGGCTTGCGATGACCTCACTTTGAAGGTGTAGCATCAAATGTTAGCTGTGTCAAAGATGGGGAATAAGGTGGATACAAACATCAATGGGGCATGGGGCCTGGCAACAAAGGTGTGGTAGGTGGATATGAACATCAATGGGGCATGGGGCCCAGCAACAAAGGCGCGGCAAGTGGGAAGGGTACTGAATTTCAAGGAGAGGGTGTGCTTGTGATGACCTGGCATTGAAAATGTTAGCTGCATCGAAGGTGGGGAATAAGTGGATACAAACATTGATGGGGTATGGACCTCGCATCGACAGTGCAGCATCGAATGTTGGCAGCATCAAAGGTTGAAAGTAAGGCATATACAAACTGCGGCATCAAATATTAGCTGCGTCAAAGGTGGGGGGTAAGGCAAATACGAACATTGATGGGGCATAGGCCTGGCATTGAAGGTGCAGCAGGTGGCGAGAATACCAAATCTTTGAGGAGAGAGCTGGCTTGCAATGCACCTAGGCGAAATGATTACCATGACTGTGAGTGTTATGAGTATTTGAGATGGTGTGGTAGACACACCGAGTTAATGTCAACGAATTATGAGCTGTGAGTCAGCAGTTAGTAGGCTGCCCAACACACTAATACAATGGAAATCAGCATTTCCAGCTGTGAGAAGTTGGTCTTACTACTCACCAAAGCCATTTCGAGTGAGCAAATGCAAAGAAAAACAGACTGGTGGTGGAGTTGTGTGGAGAAGTGCTGGCAAACGGAAGTAAGGACTTGTGTATGCCAAATAAGATACAACAACACGTTGAAATCATTGTGTCCGATAAAGGGGGAGATGTATAATGTGTATGGTACAAACGACATGACAGGAGGTACAGGTAAAATGGGTATGTAAGTGTCAAATGGGTATGTAAGTGTCAAATGGATATGTAAGTGTCTTCATTAGGATAAGAGCAACATTGAACGATGAGGTACTACACCGTACACATCTACGAAAGCTCCTTGTCCCAATTGTTGAGCTCAATGTCTGCTACCAATAAGGACTCGTACATTTCAAGGGTGATGTGACCGACATCCTCACTGGTTACCTTTGCAGCATCGACAAGCTCTGGGCACCAGATGTCTTTCAAGATTTGCAGTTTCTCAAAGAGCTCAGGTCCGAGACGAGCACGATGGTCGGTGGCCGTGAGTTTGGCGGAAGAAAACACGCGTTCACAAGGAACTGACGAAGCTTGACAAGGCAAGACATCAAGCGCCATCCATGCAATGGTGGGATATATTCTTGTGTGCACCTGCCAACAGTAAGATTAATCAATGAGAAATTATATTGGGGCACATACCGACCACCAGGCAATTATGTCAGTGTCTGAATCAACATCTTCAGGTACGTCCTTGAGGTATCGACGCAGCTCAGTCTGCCATCCATTGTCGCCCTTTTGAGTGAGGAGAGTGCGGCGGTGCCTATCGTATTCGGATGTGAATGAATCCTCAGTGGCAGGGGTGTGAGGTGCAGATTTGGCGGCTGTTGCTGTACGTGTGGGACGTGTTGCCCAGTAGCTCTCAAGCTATTAAGACATTTAATTAAAAAAGAATGAAAGATCGAAGCAAACTTACAGAGGCTTCGACAATCTTGTGGGCCTCATTGACCCAATCCTTCGCATTGAAATTCCCTTTATCAAACTCAGCCTGCTGTTCCTCAGGTCCACCCCACGCGATTCTGATGTAATGTAGTTTGAAGTAAGGATGTAAAACTAGTAAGCGAAACATGAGAGAAGGTCAAGTAGATATCAAGGAATGAACTCACAAAGCGCGAGTATATAAACGGGCTTGCGATCAAAACAAGTGTAATACTTCATTAGCTTCTCAAGACCGTCTCGAATGGCAGCGTGATAGAGTGCATAGATAGCTTTCTTGAGCTTGTCCTCCCAAGCAGTTTGCAGGTTTTCGAGGGCTGGCAGTGCGCGCCAAAGCATTGGCTGTTTCTCAGCGGAGAAATTGTGAAGAACATGGTTAGAGTCCTAGGAAATATATGAGTAATGATGGAAGCACCGAAGAACAATGACGTACAGCAAGAATGGCTTTTGCATCTTGTACAAGTATCCAGTCGGCTTCACTCAGAGCAAAGTCAGTCCATGGTATCTTCTTCGTGATCTTGCCATTGGTTCATTGTGTTGTAATGGGCCCGTACAGCTGATCGGCATGGACGATGAAAAGATTTATGGCCTGTGAGATAATGTCAGGTATATATCAGGAGTTAAAGGAACTCATGCGAATGTACAAACCGATCGAAGGGTCAAGGCATGGTCAAGCATGTTGAACGCTGATCCCCATTGAGTGTTATTGTGGAGTGTCAATTTGAGCAGTTTCATGCTCCCGCATTCGATTTGCAGGCTCTCGAAATATTGGATGCGCTGACCCAATGATTGCAACTAAAAGAACGGGTCAGAATTGCCTGGTAATAAGTAACAAGGCTTACCTTAATGGCCAGTGTCCGTATAGTTGCGATAACATCGATTTGACCGCCAAGAACATGGTTCTCATCGTCTCCAGGGGAATACTCCCATATGGCACTGGTGGTATCAATGGCCTTGATCTTCGTGATGTGCCCTACCACGTCAACATTGGCCAAATTACAGACATGTTCAAGGCAGGGCAGCTGGTTCTCATTGATACGACATGTATTACATACCGAGTATAAACCATACCCCAGACAAAGTCGAAACCTGTAGACTTCAAACCTCCTGCCCCGCTGCATGACTAGAACTACAAATACACCAAGTAACGGACAAGAAGAGCAATATGGCTAGAGGCTAGAAAACGACCATGATGGTGGTCAGCAGTAAGGAGAAAATGCGATCAGAGACAGTAGTGACAGGTGGCAGTAATGAACTTAGTAATGAGATCACGGGTGACTATATTGTTTGACACGTCACAGTGATTATACACGGATGAGAACTTTGAATTGACTTATCTGAGAGTCGAACAAAGAAAGTCATACTAAGTAATACACTTGTGGGGCACCATGTCACAACCCATTACCAAAGACAATACTTCCCTGTTCCACGCGGAATATCTGCGGGTCCTGGGATATCCTAGAAACATGCCAATAAGCCCACCAAAACGCGCTGCATAATTATCAGAGGTAGTAAGGCACACGCTGAACCAGTACAAAGCTTGCACATCGCGGTAGTGCAAAGGTTTCTCCATTCGGAAAGGGGCCACAGCACGGAACACCAGCAGATGGATTATTCAGGGAAAAACTGATGCACATGGGTCACGGCTCGTGCAAACATAGGCACACAATTTACGGACGTACCTTGGTCTGTGCACAAAGAAACATCTATAAAAAGGGGGAAGAAAGTGAGAGGGGAGGCAAGCATGCTACAGACGAGACTCGGAAATCCCCTGCGAGCGGATTTCTTAGGTTTCTTTGACAGGCATTGGCTTTGGTTTTAAATTACCAAGTTTTGAAACCAACATTTCCATTTAAAATACTATACCTTACAATAAAACGCAATCAAACAACCCTACTCTATTACCGTGAATCCAAGTGTTGATCTAAGTGAGCCCCCAAATTCGCAGAGATATTAGTGTGTGTTAGTCAACATCGTTACCCGTGAAGTTGATTGAGACTCACCGAAACATTCTCATCATCATCTGCAGGCCAGCGAGGGAGTTGACGGAGTACATGCTGTTCCACGATGGTCTCGCACATGGTGTCATTGGCAGAGGTATTATCGAGGGTCAAGGTATAGAGCTATACAAAGTAGTTGTTAGATAGACCAACCAAAAGCGGAAAACAATGCGTACCTTGGAGTGGCTACATGACATGATCCCCACACGGTCGCACAGGCCCACAAAATAATGCCCAAGAGTGCTGCCAGCATGAGTCCTGTGCAGGAGGCAAAATCCAACAACTTTGGCACAAAGTTTCCACTGTCCAGATTCACTGATTTCGATCCAATGTGCAGTCATTCCAAGGTAACCCATCTTCGTTGTATCTGCAGTCCAGCCGTCTGCAGTACAGGAAACTTTGCCAGGTGCAGCCTTTCAACATACAAGGTTCGTTATAAGGATGATATGTTATTCAAGATACTTACCTCAATCTCGCCCTTCAACTTGTTCAGAGCAGCAATAAAAGCATTGTGAATATACACGCTGACATCATGAGAACTTGGTAAATCAGCCTGCTTTGCCGTCAGGCGCATTGACATGAGGCAATTTTTGAAACTAATCTTATCAGCCAACATCAGTGCCTATTTCCGATCAGCACAGCCTCAAACGAATGTGGAGTCAGAACACTGACCTGATTGTCAATCACTGTATGTTTGGCAATGGCCTCAAGAACACCAAGCCTTGTGAACTCTGTTGGCGCTGTCACTGACTTGAAGCCCAACTTTCTCTGTTTAGCCGCCTCCTCACGCTGCTTCTTGATACCGTGGGTATACATGCATGATTCATCTTGATTTTCGGGGCTGCTGCATTGCAGAGGCGCTCATACTCATTGAAGTGAAATCTCATGATGTGGCCACAACAGGTTGAATTGGCGCTGAGCATAAAACACTTCTCAAGTGTGCGAGCTGGTCGTCGACCTTTCCTGATCGATTCTTCATAATCCCGTCTACAGGAAGGTGAGTATATTATATTCTATTAGCAATTTCTGTCGCTCACTTGCAGCTCCAGCACCATCTCCCGTCGACCTGCTGTATACTTTTGTCTGCTCGCTCGAACTCCTGCTCACAGCGGTCACCGAAGATGAGAAGAATATCATGCATTGAATCTTTTTTGACAGGGAGGATGTTGGGAATGCCCTGTGACTGTTGTTCATTCATATCCTGATTTAGCTGGTAAGTTTTTGGTTGCCACATTGTCAAATTAACACTGACCTCAATCTCTTCCTCTTCTTCCTCCTCTCCTTTGTCATCATCATCCTCCTCTACTACTATCACCTCTCCTGGCTCTTCTCCCTGTTCACTATTCCCCTCGTCCTCCTCATCACTCTCCACATTCTTCCTTGCTGCTGCAACTGAGCAGCCCTTGGATTGTTCCTTTGTCTTGGCCTTGGCCTTGGCCTTACCCTTCCCCTTCGCAGGTGATACAGGTTGATCATCGGTTGATATCCCTTTGTGACGTTTGGGTTGGCGACATTTTGGCTCTTCAATATTGCCCTCACTTTCTTCGGCCTCACTGCTGCTTGCAGCTCGCTTCTTGCCACTATGTTTCGGGATTGACTTGGTAGGTGGTGGTGGTTTCTTGTTGGTACGAGATGATCCCTGACCTCGCTTTGACATTAGGGGCCAGAACAAGGTCAAAGCAAGTAGGCTATGGGCAAGGAGTGGTACGACACGAGAAGTGAGGAATGGGTAATGATCTGGGGTTTATGTATTTTATTGTAGACTACACGACCTTTGAGCATGTTTTGTAGCATGCCTGATTGCTAACTCGTGACATGCTCACAAGGTATGTTGTTGCGTGTTCATGAGATGCGTGTCCTTCATTTCCGTGGTTGGTCGTAGGATGTTATGCAGCATGTGCAATGTGAGTGACAATTTGCGACTGGAGGTTGGGTTGCAACCGGTTGCAACCGGTCCTCCACCAGTCGCAGAATTTTTAAAATCTTAGCGACCGTGACTGCAACCAGCAGTTGTGGCCCAGGAACTGCGACTTTAAGTCCGGTCGCTAGCGGTCATGGTCTGGTCAAGTCATGGTCTTTTTCGGTCGGACCGACTGGACCTCAAAACACTACTCAATATCTTTCTTCGAGCCTCCGTTGCCACCTCGACCTTTCGCGCTGCTGCCGGCTGTGTATGCCGCGTTTTCCTCCTTGTGCGTGCCTTTAGACTTTAAGGTACACCGCTCATACTCCTCAGTCACAGTGTGCATTAGCTCATCAGATGATAGTGAGGTGCTGAGGACGCTTGATGTCGTGTTTACGGCAGAGATGTAGGAATAGAAGCTTGGGGGTAAGGAGCCTAGTATTATCGCGTAGAAATCCTCATCGATGGGGGGATGTCCCATCGATGCAAGATCCTCATGCATTGTCCGCAACTTGGTAAAGTGTGCACGAACGTCAGCCCTCTCAGCACATTTCTCCTCCTGGAGACGGTGCCTAAGGTCAACTGAGACCATGCAGGAACGCTTCTCGAAGTCTTTCGCAAGAGCTTCCCAGATCTGTCGAGCACTTCCAAAGCCTCAAACTTTCATGAACAGTGAATCGGGAATGGTACCCGCAATCTGCTGCTTCACAATAGCCTCCTCCTGTTTCCAGGTCTTTAGATTCTTTTTCCATTCACTGTCTTGGGTAACCTCCTCAAATGTAAGCTCTCTGGGTCCAGCAGGGCCTGGAGCTGGTGATGGTGGTAGTGTTTTGAGGTCCGGTTGCAGCGACTGGAAAAGACCGCAACCCGACCGCAACTGCAACTGCAAGAGACTGGACTTCAGGTTGCAGTTGCTGGTGAGTACCAGCGGTTGCAGTTGCAGTTGCTAGGATTTCGATGGATTTCGCAACC
>JABCKT010000469.1:0-13516 GCA_018858115.1 Tephrocybe rancida | reverse complement strand
CAAGGATGGACTCACATCCTGGGCTGAGGGTCAGCAGGGAACATCAGGCATCTGCAGAGGCCAAGGATGGACTCACACGCTGGGCTGAGAGTCAAAAGGGAACATCAGGCATCTGCAGAGGCCAAGGATGAACTCACATCCTGGGCTGGGGGTCAGCAGGGAACATCAGTCATCTGCAGAGGCCAAGGATGGACTCACAAGCTGGGCTGAGGGTCAGCAGGGAACATCAGGCATCTGCAGAGGCCAAGGATGGACTCACAGGCTGGGCTGAGGGTCAGCAGGGAACATCAGGCATCTGCAGAGGCCAAGGATGGACTCACATTCTGGGCTGAGGGTCAGCAGGGAACATCAGGCATCTACAGAGGCCAAGGATGAACTCACATCCTGGGCTGAGGGTCAGCAGGAAACATCAGGCATCTGCAGAAGTCAAGGATGGACTCACACTCTGGGCAGAGGGTCAGCAGGGAATGTCTGACATCTTGAACACTATGATGCACCCAATACATACCTCCTAATCTCAATTAGCCTAGCTTAAATGTCGTTTAGTAATGCAGCATTTTCTCACTGTTTCACCCTATTAATGTCAGGATTCTTCCTTAATGTGAGACTTATTATTTAACTTACATACTGTTTCAATGTAAGTGTTACATCACATCACATCTGGATGTTCCCTACCTCCTAACATGCATCTGTATTGGTCATCAATGCAGCAACCAGTGCTTATTTCTCACATGGTTCTAATATATGTTAATAAAGCTTCAAACCTTGTCACATTCAATGTAACTCACATAAAACTGTCAAGCAGTATCAATTGCTTGTCCCACTGCACCATACACTTTGACTCACAAAGGAATGGAAGAACCACCTCATACAGCCATCCACAAGATGCTGTGTGCACTTCAGTCTTCAGCTAGGCAAACCCTAATATGATTAAGCAGTGCTAACATCAAGCTTGAATTGAGAGGCACCCATATCAAAACTGGAATTGAGGTCAATGAAGGGAACTGCCCAATTGCAAGGAATGTGTACTGTTTCACAGCATATTTCATGCATAATTTCAAATTGTTCTGCTGAATTGAAACAAACAATAACTCCAGTGCAAGATTGTCAAGGGAGCCTGCTGTCTTCTCAATCAGTCCCTTTACCTGCTCCTGATGAGCCCCATCATTGTGCATATCTGATAGGCACCAGTTTGGCATGTCAGATGCTCAAGTGAGATTTGTGTGATGTGCACCTTCCAAGCATATGCCTGCTCTGGGAGGGAATTTACACTTGAACAATGGGGCTTGGAGCTCTGCCAACTTCTGCTCTGCAGCAGTACGGTTTTCATCATTGTCCAAGTCAATATCAAAAACTTGGGTTGTGAAATCATCGAACTTTGTGAAGATAGCGATGACAGGAGCTGGGCAAAGAGAAGAGTATACAATCTACATCAATCAATGACTCAGAGAGGGGACATACCTTTTCCTGCCCTCTCTTGGTTGAAAAAGTCCATCTCCAAGTCAAACAGGAATCGTGAAACATCAGGAGTGAAGCAGAACCTATGACAGTTGATAAGAATGAGTAGGGATAAAAGAAAAAATAGGGGACCAGATTGCATGAAGTTGATCATCGACCTCCGTAGCACTTGCACACTTCTCAATAAATTCCTGGACAGTCTTAAGTTGAGCCTCGTCTCCAGTCTCAAATCCTGGAGAGTCGTGGAAGATGAACTTTGGGTTACTGGCAAAGGAAAAGGGACGATTGATGTCATGAATTCCGCGCTAATCAGTAGTACATCAGTCGAGAGTCAGAGTCCAAACACACGATAATTACGGCCACAGTCTCTTTCAACTATGTTGCGATCGATTCATTCAAGGGGCCAATCTGCAATAATCTATGTAACGGACCAGATTCTAGTTGTGTTGCAGACCCGCTTCAAGAGTGTAGTCTTGCCAGCGTTAGCGCGCCCGATCACGAGGATGCGGAAATGGGTATATTTGTCGCGAAGTTTGGAGGCAGCTGCGATGTCGCTCATAGTGTAGGTCGATGTGCAAGGTGTAAGTGTGGTCTGTAATCTAGATGGATCACGAATGCTTTCCCAATCAACACGGAAAATGCCGAGGCCCAACCCCGTTCACGACCAACAACATCGTCTTGAACGTTGTCCCCGTCTGATGCATAGGCCCTCAAATTCAGCGTGGTGTATCTGTGGATGCTCGTAGGTAACCTCACATGGTTGCTAGTCGCAATTGAAGAGTCTTGAAGTTCTCTTCGCAGCACGAGATACGCTGTTGAGTATAGAGTTCTCGATACGTTCCCCGAAGAACGCGACAATTTGGGATAGGTTGGGAGAAGTTCGACATCTCTGAAGGGGTGATGAGATGCAGGACCATTCGACGAAGAGAAGGAACTCCTAGTTCCCGACAGACCTCGTTTTTCAAACTTTCATGAAGGCTCGCGCTACTTTGTGGTATGTCCCGCCAGTGAAGTGCCACGTCAATACCACCCTCCTACCAAGCCAGTCCCGCCACATTCCCAACATCCCATGGCAACACCTGGTCCTCGAACATGACGACACACATACACTTAATGGTACCGATACTGGAACTACGAGCGTTCAGGACGCCGAGAACATGTCCTTTGGATCACAACAGCAACAGCAACAGACTCTCAACGACCTTTGTGTACCACCGTCCTTACAGCGCAGCGAAGCCCCAACGCACATACCCGAACGTGCGCCGACTCCCAAGCCGCTCGCTTTCCTGAGTACCCTCCCATCTACTCAGCGATGCCTCTATCTTCCTTCCTCGACCTAGCGTCCCTTGTCTCATCAGTGACACATCAAACCTGACTTGGCCTAACACTCATATCCTCGGAGCAGAAAACGTGGCTCCAGGCAGGTCTTTAGAATAGAGTATTCCATACGTGACCTGACTTCCTCCAGGCAGGCCCTAGGTTCCTCTGCACCACAATCTATATTCAAACTCTCATGGCTGGCCGCTCGTTCGATTCGAGCGCCAGTTATTGAAACTCGTCGTGACGCCCGGGCCTACAACCTACACTTGAGGACGAAGTCACTCCTAACTTCAAAGCGGGTAAGTATTACATTCTCTGTCCTTTCACTCGCTTCTCGTATACTTTTCATCTCAGATAATCTCATTCTTCAACGGGTCGATCGATGGCAGGGTTTCGCACAAATGGTGTCCCAGCGTACATTGTATGTCATCTCACATCTTACCGATCGTTCAACTTGTAACAGGACGGCTTCCCGACACACAGCAATCTCCTCAACTTCATGAAGTCAACATTCCCGCTATTCGCGTACTTGGCTACAAGCAAGATTGTTGCAATGCTCGCCATGGCAGCCGACAATCCATCGAGGACCGCCATGTGAGCTGGCCAGTCGATCCTCCAATTTGCTCTCCTCCGTCTCTAACGTGCGAACCAATTCTCAGCCTTGAATTGGCACGATAGGCGTCTGCTATCGGTGGTGACCTTTAATATT
Source organism: Tephrocybe rancida (assembly GCA_018858115.1). Taxonomy (NCBI): domain Eukaryota; kingdom Fungi; phylum Basidiomycota; class Agaricomycetes; order Agaricales; family Lyophyllaceae; genus Tephrocybe; species Tephrocybe rancida. Next base: position 10,029 of record JABCKT010000469.1, on the reverse strand, counting down.
TGCGCTGACCGCCAATTACGGCCCTCAAGGAGCGGCGGTATCGTAGGCGTGGAAGAAGCGAGTCGGAACTTCTCAGAAGAAGGATTGAAGAAACAAGGCGAGTTCGTGCGGGATGTGAACAATTCAGGTTTCTACAAATGTAGACGTGCATTGTAGTTAGATGGAATCAAGACATTGGATTTATAGTAGACAAATATTTCGATCCTGCTCGCTGTCAGTGTTTGCCAGAAACAAGCCAGAAACATGTTTGTTGACCGACATCGCAGAGTCGGAGTTCGGAATTGTTGTCTCTTGAATCTTTCAACGTCAACGTTTCAACTTTCACCACTTCAGCGACGACTAGAATTTTCGTAGCCATCGATGGACTGCATCGCCCGTGCGCCTCCTCGTCGCCATCCTCAGCACGCGTCATCTTATCGAGCCATGTGGGTGCGGTATCGTAAGCTCGTAGCTGCTATTTCGAGATTAATTCTTGACGATCTCTCAGAACGAGTATGCCCTCCTCAAGCATTCGTTATTGCTTAACATCGTCCTCCTCCCTAAAGGATGTCGGCACCAAAGATCCCGGCTTCCCGCTCCGCCATGCAATCTTATATTGAACTTCGGCATGCCGACGTAGATACCGCATCCCTAGATGAGCTCGCGTCATGGCTCAGCGTCCAGTGCCAGCCTGCCACACATGCGCCCGCCGTGGCACCCCTCCCAACTTCAACGACGCGCTCAGCAATGACATGTGCTCTCCCAGCAGCAGCACCTCAACCGCCTTCCCAACGAGGCCCAGCCATCGCATGGCCTTCAGGCGTCTGCGACTGGCGCCCTTACGGCAGCCCGTTCGAGACTTGGAATATCGACAACACACCTACGCCCTGCGCAGGTCGGTGATAGACGCGACTTGCATGGGGACAAACAAAACGGGAAGGAGATCCACGAGGTGCGCTGTGGTTTGGTCGTGGTACTGTTTCGGGTTCGGGTGGTGAGTTTTCGACTGATCTGCGTAATGGATGTCTTGACGAGCTTTCTTCCCTCAGAAACAAGAGTTCCTTCCGTCATTGAGGTGTTTCCTCGAATCCACACCCTCAAGGTTACAGATTGGCGTCAAGGAAGAGGCGGTTTGTTGGCTCCTCGTCGTCTGTTTACTGCAAGATGTTGACCCCGAAGTCTACACACCGGCACCACACGTCTACGCCACTCCCAAGCTCGCGCGCTGCATCAACTTCACCATGACACACGGCTGGGCTCGTGAGGGTTCCCGCCCCTTACATTCAAGGCTGGAGATGGAGGCTGTATGTCCTACTCTACTCTCGCCCTCGGCTCGCTGGAACTCCCCGTTGTCCGCCGTGCGATATCATATTGAAATCCTAAATACCGACACTTCTCTTGATGCGCCGCCGTGACTCGATCACCAACGCTTGCCTGACATATACCAATAATACAACCCCAAGAATACAACTTCAAGTACAGATCTGGTGGATTACTCTTGCCGACGTTGTTCAGGTTTCCCCGCCTCCGCCGCCGTTCCAAACCCCCTCCGTTCCCTGCAGAAATCTTCGAGCGATTTCTCGCGCACGGCAGATCACGCGACCAGCGCAAGTATAGCCTCGCGGCTTCCTTTCTGCGATTTCTAGCACAACGAGCGCTCTTCCACAAAGTGACCATCCTCCTGTCGCCCACTTCGCGGCTCACCAATTGAACCACCATCGACGACTTTTTCGCCTCAAATCCGCGCCTCGCATCCTATGTTTGGCATCTCTCCCTCGACATCTCTCCCACCTCCGAGCCCCTGAAATGCCTCCCGCACCTCTCACTGCCCGGCCTGCATGCCCTAACGCTCTATGCAAACAGCCTCACACAGAGCGACTGGCACGCCTTGCCCGCCGTGCTCACAGACGCCTTATACGCGACACGCTCATCCAAGCACGCGAATTGCGCACCCTTGAGCTCCGAAGCATCGTACATTTCCCACTGGCAGCTGCACTTCCCCTAGGGAACCTCATCATCCGCCTAGGTTCGGGGCCCTTCGACACCACCACCGCATCACACAGCCCCACGCACCACCTCCAGAGCCTTCACATGGAAAGGCATGCTATCCTCCGCACACTCATCGATGTACCCTTCCTCTCGATATCCCGCCTCGTCCGCTTCGAAGCCTTTGAAAAAAACAACGTTGACACAATTATAACTATCCAACACGTCCTCGATGTCTGCGCGGAAACGCTGCAGGTCTTCCACCTGAACGTGTACCGTGGTACGTGTAACGTCCCCCGTCCCAATCCTATCTGACTGCGATTTACAAACACAGACGAGCCCTTCACCCACCCCCTCACCCTCACCCTCCTCAAATCTCTAACAACCCTTCACCTTCCCGGGCACTTCTCATGCCCCGACGCCTTCCCCTGGTGCACGCACACCCTCTCCGCCCTCCCTCTCCCGGTCTCCTCCCCCACAATCGCAGTAACCCTGCAAGCCGCCGGGTCGCTACCCTCCACCGACACCGACGACACTGACTGGCCCCAAATCGACCGCCTCCTTGTCCGCACACTCCACATACACCGCGAGACAAAGCCGCAGTACGACATACATGAACTGGAGGAGCTCCTCCCGGGACTTACGGGGCGCAATGCGATCGTGGGACCGCCGCCGCCGCCCCCAATGGAAGTGCGGAAGCCGACAACGACGCGCTCCTCGGTCTGGAAGCGGGCAAGGGATGTGCTGAGTTGAGAGCCTGTCGCATTCATATGACAAGGGTCGAAAGTGCATGCGCAGAAGATGAAGTGATATCATTTCGAGGAAGCCAGGAGAAAACAGAATTTGGCAATGGACGAAGGGGACACTTAATAAATCATTCATTCTTCCTCCTACCCCTTATGCATACAATTAGTGGCAGGCTGCCCGGTCCTGCGCGAGAACAATTTACCACTATTTTTTACCCCAAGTTTCCAGTTGAGATTCTGAAATCAAGGATCGCGTCTCCCGTACCCCAGTCGTTGGCGTCTGACCTTGGCGGCCCTGTATTCTTCTTAGCCTTGCTACTCCTGGTTCTCCCCACCGCTCCCATGTATGGTTGAATCCCGTACCCAGTCACATATATACAACTTCTGAATATGGAAATACAAGAAAGCATTGAGGACACTATGCCAAAAAATGAACCTGCGCCATCTCGCGATAGTTGTCTTCCAAAACTCAGTCCGACGAGTCACCAGATTCCGATGCCAGCACTAGTACTGTACTGCACAACTTATCAAAGGCGGCGATAGCTATTTTGTCTGGGGGTTTGCTGATGCTTCGCCGAAAGTGCGTAGGGGTCACGACGCCTCGAGTTTCCTCGCCTATTGCTCGCATGTTTCGTTGAACAAGTGGCACCATTGTATCGATGATGTCCTGGACCGCGGGGCGCTCTTCTGGTGTGGCCTTCCAGCAATCCTCCATAAGGTTCCAGATCATGCCTGTCAGGTCCCTCTTCTGCCAGGGCTCTTCCGGCCACTGCGGCTTGTTGTGCCGCTGCACAAGGTCAATGACTTGAACATCATGGGGGGTTTGGTAGAAAGGAACTTTGCCAGTGAAAATCTATTGAGCAGATACCACGACTCGCTAGCAATATCCAAGGTCTGGTATAGTATGAAGATGGGTCACAGATACTGGTACTGCGTGACGGACTTCCCTGGGACCGTCGATCAACTGCTGGGTTTTGTTTAAGATATGCAGTGATGTCGCCATTGTGTATCCACGGGGCAACAACGCAAAGCCTCTTTTTAAATCGATACAGCCCGTATATTGGGAGGACGTTCATGTGGGACAGCTGGCCCCAAAGCATGATTTCTTTAGAAAATTGCTGTCCAAAATCATGCCGTTATCCATGAACAACAAAGAAGGTTCAGACCCACCTTCAATACATGTTCCTGTTGGCTGTCCTTGTATACACGGAGCCTTCAAGCATACCACCTGTCCACCAAACGATCCCTTGTAGATGTCTGCAAACCCGCCACCAGCTACGGGGTCTAGGCTGTCCTTGTCCTGCACGACACCTTTCAGTTCATAGCAGCTAGGGTACAGGCCCGACTTGATGGAAAGCCGCTGGGTAGCCACAATGAGCTGGCGTCTGCGAGTCAGATCCCCGGCGAGGTCGGCGTCATACATAACCTACCAGGCATTGACTCATGATTTCGTCGAAACAGAAGGATGATTCACCCATTGGAGTATGTTAGGCAGCGCCTGTGCGTCCGAGCCTCGCGTTTCTAGAAGCGCCCTGTAGAGATAAGAGTTTTCCTGAATATAAGACATTCGGGCGGCAACGGGCTCGGAGCCTTGCTTCTCTAGCCCTACCTTGGATATTGTTAAAACGGAAGCTTTGGATCCCAGTGGTGACGTTCTTTTCGCACCGACATCTTCTTCATGAGTTTTTGTGCTGTTAGTCGATACATTCCCATATCTGTAAGTTTGGTGAGTACAAAGTCAGCTCACATAATATTAAATGTCTCAGTGGTACCGAAATATTCGCATTATCCTCTGGGCGATGTCGAGTTGTGTTTGGCCAACGATGCCCTCTAGGTTCGAGTTGAACTGAATATGGTTCTCGAGTATCCCCTGGGAAGGAGTCGGGCGTGCCATTTCAATGAATTCTGAGCGCGTTCTGAGAAGTTGCTGAAGCGCCCTGACGTGGCGCATAGCCTCGGTGTCCTGAAGAGTCTTGTTGTTTTCACCCAGCTCCTTCTGAAATTTCAGAGGATACCTAACCTCCTTCACCAACAGGTAGTCGACCGTGTCCTGTGCAGCCATTCGAACGAGATTGCCGCGATGAATGGCAGCTCCGTTCTTGATCATGTCTTTCCAGAATTCATGCTTCAACTCCTGTTCGCGTCCTTCCCCCAACGACCTGGCCACGTGATTCCACATCGTTGTCACCAGAACGTTCCGCGACGCTGCTTGGCCGCACATCTTCTCGAAGACTTCAAAATTACGCGCTATTGGACCCTGCCATCGTTTTGCAGTAATATCATGGAGGTATATTACCCCGGCCATTTTCATTCCCGCATCGTAACTGTAACACACCTTAGCTTGTATACAACAGATGAAAATGCTTCTTACGACTGAGCGAGCCATACGCTGATGCGTCTGGCAATCTCCCGGTCATTTAGACTTATGTCGTCTAACCCTGGCATGTCGACCATGACGATGCGATTGTTCGGGAAGTGAGAGTCGCTGTAGGGATAAGCCCGGATATCCGCAGTGGGGTCTGGGAGCCATGACTAACGGGTGCCACCTCTTTGCCGAACAGGATATTGATGAACTGCAACACGGCTCAGCATGGGCTGGTTTTGATAGAAATAGGCTAAGTACGGCGCTTTTCCCAGAGCCACGCGCTCCCATTACGCTGGTATAATAGTCAGTTAGCAGTATATGGGTAGAATAGGGAAGCTGATTCACGCAATGACCAGATCTGTTAGCTTTGGGTCTGTCAAAAATGTATCGTCGGCCGTAACTTCTTTCTTCCATTTAGGTTTAAGTTTCGGGAGAAGATTACTGAGGAAGCCTGACATTATTGCCAGAAGGGTGAAGACGAAATCAACGTTTAGAACACAAGCGCTATTGCAAGAACCAAAGGTGACAAGTGCCTCGTGTTAGCTGCGTGTACGGGTCTATATTTGGCTGGATGATTACATTTTGTTAGTTTGTTTCGCTTCTTTGCAAGAACGGAATACATGCCAGCCGGCGTAGAATTGAGTAGGAGGGCGGGCTCGAATCGTCGATAACTAGAGATGACGTTGGTGGTAAGTAAGTACAAAATGGGAGTTAACGCCAGATGTGACAGCAGATAGCCCATAATTCAAGACCGGTGTAACACTCCAACAACTTCAGCAGCAAATCTATATCGCTCCTTCATCGCTCACCGTCCCCGACTACTTTGGCTTTGATACCCCAGAAGCTGGGGGCGTTGTTACGTAGGTCGGAGGAAAGGCTCAGGAAGCCTTTAACACAGGGGATTGCGGGCACAAGCGATATCCACAGCAGCAGCAGGAACAACATGAACTTGACGGTGACGGTCATTGACGGAGGGGTATGCGTATACCAAGGTAACGGTAGCATAGCATGTATCATGTGTGTAACTGACATTGGAGCCAGCAACTTGATACGAATGGCGAGCCGATGCACGCCGAATGCTAATCCTCGCTCGCCATTCCAAAACCCAAGAGGAACGAAAGCTCGCGCATCATCAATTGCAACCACCAACTATCCACGCCCATCCTCAAAAGCCTTAGCCCATCCATTGGCGGGGGGGCGAGGGAGGAGGAGCACCAAGACGCGTGCCCCAACGAGCCTCGGTACAGGGTCCCTTAGCGCCAATGGGTGTTTCAGGAGAAGCATGCGTCCGGAGGAGCCGAAGTTATTGTGATTGATACTGGTAAGATCGAGGGGTCCCGGGCCCGATATTTTGAGGTGTGTCAGCGGGAGTGCGACGTCGAGAAGGAAGTGCACGATGTTGCGGAGCTCGAGGGATTGCATCTCGGGTGTGGGCACCAATGCACACACTGCGTCCGTAAGCGTTTGGGGTACGCGTGCCAATCACTCTCACGCAAACCAAGTGTGAGTGCTTGCACGCTAGTCAGATACGATAATACGTCCGGGGGTTCGGAGGATGAGCTACAGCGTGAGGTGGCGGATGTATGATGCTATTCTGAGGTGGAAGATGAGGAAGATGTCGAGGTTGTTGTAGCGATCGTCGTGGGTAAGGTATAATGCCATCGTGATTTCACAGAAGAGCGCGCGTTGGGCGGGGAACCGCAGCGAGGAAGACGCCAGGCCGCAGCTACGCAGGTCTTTAGGGGCTCGGTGAGAGAGGATGCGCTCGATGAGTTCTTATGGGAGAGAAGAGGGTTTGGACCACCGGCGGCGGAGGCGGGGGAGCTTGAACTTGGACGGCATTAATGAGAATCGAGTGCGCGATGATTTGTACCGGTCTGTAGTGTGTGCTGGTCTTGAGAGGCAGGTTTCGGGCACGGTCATATTGCCGTTGGCAAACTAAAAACGCGTTTGCGGCGCCCCGCGCCTCAACCAAGCACTGCCTGCGATCTTCCACAGCCCGCCTGTCGACTTCTGCACCTCCACGGGGGGCGGTCTCACCACCGCCCCTCTCATCGCGGGCCTTGGGGGTATATTCCCCACCTCCGGCTCCTCATACCCCATCTCCTTTACACACCCATCCTGCGGGGGGCGCTCACGGTGTATATACAACATGCGGATGGGAAGGGCATCGATGTATTCCCAGTGCTGCTGCTTTTCTGGTAGGGGTCCAAAGACTTCGAGGGAGAGTACCAGAGGAGAAAGGGGAGAAAGGGGAGAAAGGGAAGAAGAGGCCAGGGGGAGAGTGAGGAGGTGTGCGTGGACCATTGGAGAGAGGCCGGGGACGTTAGGGGGAGGGAGAGGGAGGAGAGGGATGTGAGGTGGGTGAGGGTGAGGGGGTCGAAGAGTAGGCGTTGTCGTTGTCGTTGTTGTTGTCGTAAGTTAGGATGAGGGTGGATGGGGAATGGAGTCGAAAGCGTGTACGGGGTACACCGCGAGCTGCAGGTCAAAATTCCTTCTCTCTCTCCGGAAATCCTCGAACGCATCCTTGGCCACTGTACGCCAAAAGACCTACGCGCATGCAGCCTCGCCTCTTCTTCGCTTCAATTCCCCGCCCAACGAGCGCTCTTCCACAAAATCACAATTCTTCTCTACAACACACCCACCCACTTCACCTCTGTCGACATCTTCCTCGCATCCAATGCCCGAATCGCATCGTATATCCGCCACCTCATACTCGGCCTCTCGTCGTCCTCACTGCCTCCTCAAGCCCTCCCACACCTCAGAGGCTTGAAAGAACCGATATGAGCTCCACCAGGCCAACTGGCGTGCTTTCCCAGCGCCGCTCACGGACACCCTGTGTGCACTAATGCAAACACCTGAGATGGAATTGTTCGAGCTGCGAAATATCGCGCACTTTCCACTGGCGGTTGCACTCTCGCTGAGGCACCTCATCATCTTTGGACGTGGGCCGCTCGATACCACCACTCAAATCAAGAGACCTAGCCACATCCAAACGGCGGGTAAATGGAAACAATATTTGATGGTTTGATGGTTTGAACATCGACGATCTATTTTGACTCGGATTTTGAACAAGTTGATCACTGTCTGTCGATGGACCATTGGTGTGGTTTTGAATAAAACTCTGCGACCAACCTGCGACTCATCGCTCTCTGTTTGCACGATATGACTGAATGCAAACCTCAATTCATTGATACAGCCTAAATTAGTTGGACTTAATCTAACATCACGCTAACGCGTTCGTCCCGCGTTTTCCTCTTGTTACTGAAGAACTGAGGATCTCTCCACGACCCCCACAACGTCATATTGAATATCGCTCACGGAATCTGTCCTCTCCCCAGTCCCTAACAGTGATCACGGCAGCTGCCAACTTAGCATCCAACTCCACAACGAGCGGCTCTGCACCTCCATTGTGGGAGGGCGCGGGAGCGGGGGCGGAGGTGATGGTCCCACGAGCACCTTGCGCCTCGCGAGTTTCGGGAGCAGCTCCTTCGCCGATGGCTCGTCGGGTTCAGACCCGACTTCCCAGGGCGGCTCGCGGCGAAAGTGCAGCTTGCAGAGGGGGAGGTCATCGATTTGGGCCCAGAGGGGCATGCAGTCGATATGGCCCCAGGAGGGTTGATTGTGGGGAAGGGGGCCGGAGGTGTGGAAGGTGACGGTGACGGTGACAGGGGTGAGGAGGGTGAGGAGAGTATGTGTGCACCATTGGAGGGAGGAGGTGGTTGTCAGGGGGAGGGTGAGGTCTGTTAGGGCGCTGAGGAGGGCAAGGGAGAGGTCCAGGGTGTCATCGAAGGAGTCGCCTGTATCATGTAATCAGTATGGATCTAGTGATGGGAGAAGGATGGGCGTACTGGGGTGCGCGCGGAGGCAGAGCTCTTGGAGAGTGGGTGCGCAGATGTTGAGGACATGTTGGATGGTTACGGGCGCGCCGCGGTCACCCACGAAGGCGTCGAACCGGACTAGGCGAGATAGATCGAGGAAGGGAGCGTCGACGATCGTTTGGAGGACCTCGTTATGTTCCACGCGGAGGGTGTGGAGGCGGCTGGGGCCCTCAGCTGGAATTTGGTGTGGGGTAATGGCGAGGGGCCTGCGGCCGATAATCACAAGGTGGGTGAGCGGGAGGGCAACTGCGAGGGAAAAGTGTGCGAGGGCCTGAAGCTCGAGAGTTTGCATGTCCGGTGCTTTCATCAGGGTTTCCAGGGCGTCCCTGAGCGGGGTGGGGAAGGCGCGCCAGTCGTCCTTCTTGTAGCTGTGTACATCGAGTGTTAGTGCACGTAGGCCTTTAAGGTGTGGGAGGACCTGAGGGGGCCAGGAGGACCAGGAGAGGCCGAGAGTGAGGTGGCGGATGTATGATGCGATTCGGGGATTCGATGTGAGGAAGTCATCAAGATGGCCATAGCGGGCGGGTGCAGAGGGATACAGGTGTATCGTAATTTTGCGGAAGAGCATTTTTTGGGCTGGGAACCGCAGATCAGTAGAGGTGAGGCTGCAACTGCGTAGGTCTTTTGGTGTGCAGAAGGCCAGGATGAGCTCGAGAATTTCTTGCGGGACAGCTGGAGCTACGTTGTCCCGACGGCGGAGGTGGGGAAACTTGAACGTAAACAACATTGGGTTCAAGGTAGACTCGAGCCAGCAGTCTACGTGAAGTTATCCAAGTTGCAAAGCGATCATGTCGCGACGTGATGACGGGCAACCCATGTAGGGGATTTAAAATTGGGACGACAGCTGGTGTCGTAGTAACACTTAGTAGTAGTCACTGACTACACAGGTCTGTCTATACCCAAGAAAAGAACTTGAAGGGAGACAACAGTCCGTATGATGTGGTCGATGTTGTCGTCGATGTCGTGGTCGTTGTGATGGCGCCTGGAAAGAATGTGGGTACCCAGTCCGCCCACATTATTAAGCAACTTCTTTGATCAGAGCTGTCAGACCGAGATCGCTAAAATTCGATCG